>OX453273.1:1785821-2000821 GCA_949710005.1 Ricordea florida
ACAATAACGTTAATTTGGTACTAACCTAAGTCATATAAACTACAGTATTTTTTTTGGTATTTCTTTATTTTATTATTTTTTTATTAATTATTTTTATATATCAAGAACAATGCATAATAGAGATAATAAACTATGAATTTAAGTGTTGTGATACTCCCTGGTGTGAAACTCCGCAAAGCAGTTCTTATCCCCCGTCACATGCATGTAGCTCTTGTTGCATTGTGGTGCTCTGCAAAAAGAATACACCCTATTGTCAGCCTTGGTTTTCTTGTAGCACACGACACAGCGTTTCTTCTCCTTGGAGAAAACTGGAATATGCACAGTTTCGAACTCCCCCGGAGGAGGAGGAGCTGGTTTCGCTGTGCCATGTACAGGTGGTACATCATATTCAGGGAAATCACACAATTGTCTTACAAGCTCTTCCCTGAATTGAGCCAGTGAATAATCAGGTGACCTACGAAGGGCTTCATTGTCAGGAAACTTAGCCTGGTGCTCTTTGAAAAGAATAAAACTGTTAACTACAGCTATATCAATGAGGTGGAAAAACAAAGTTTTCCACCACCTCATACACTTACGTAAGACATTATTGGTAGCTAAAATCTGATCAGATCTGTCGACTGCATTCATATATTTATTATAATTACTAATAGTTTTGGGCTGTGGTACCACTTTAGTGCTCCACACACCAGCAGTCTTAGATTTACGGGACACCTGCACCTGATCATTAGCATTATCTATGGTTGTTAACATTGAAACGACTTTATTATCCACCCACTGCAATGCTAAACAGGGGGGATCCCTATGCCAACGCATACTTCCCCTTTTTTCTTTCTTGGCCCATGCCTTGCCATTCTTCAGAATAGGAGGAAAATCTCTTCTGGTCTCCATGATGGTACCTGTGGCAGGGACCCCTACTGTAAACAAATGTTTAAATAGGGTCACTGAAGTGTAAAAATTGTCGACAAATAAATGGTAGCCCTGATTTAGGAAATGTTCCATTAGTTTCACAACAACATCAAAGCCAAGCCCATTTGCACTAACAGTCTGCCCTGCTGCTTTACCAATGTAGACATCAAAGTCCACAGTGTAGCCATTAGAGCTGTCTGCTAGCACCCAGAGTTTGATTCCCCATTTTGTGGGCTTGTCCTTGATGTACTGCCGTATACCAGACCTATGCCTAGACTTTACCATACGTTCATCAATAGCTACATTTTGTCTAGGTTGATATAAAGAAAGACATCTAGATTTAAAATAACCAATAAATGACTCTACTTTACGTAATTTATCCCCGGTCTCCTCAGTTGCTGGATCGACAACATGTAGCAGGGCCATAAGGGCTCTAAATCTGGTTCTAGACATGATTGCTCGTGCCCAGAGACCATGGTACAGGGTCTTTACACTCCAATACCTGTCTACATTTCCAATTTTGACAAGACCAAAATAAATCAACATAGCAATCAACCTCTTGATCTCATCAGGTGTTACGTCTAACCAGCTCCCATCAGGCTGAGCATAAGACCGAAAGTTACCTTCTGTTATATGCTCAGTAGCATAACTGTTAGTATTATTACATATAGTGTTTATCATATCTACTGTAAAGAAAAGGAAAAAAAAATCAACAGCCCTTGTCATAGCATTCCGGAGAAGAGGTCGGCCAAAGTGGATACCAGGTGGGCGCGAAGGGTTGAAACCAGGGAGGATATTGCCAACATCTGCGTCATCATAGCTCTTGGGTGCTGGACCAGGGACAGCATCACCACGAACAGGACCAGGAGCACTAGCAGGACCACGACCACGACCACGACCAAGAACACGACCACGAGCACCGGGACGTACAACTGGGGCACGGACACGGGGACGGGGACGGGGATCACCATAAAACGAAGCAGGGGCGTGGGGTACTATACAAATATAAAATAATATTATAATTGGATGTGTGTATAATCCACAGATATGCTGATATGGGCCAAAAAATAAACTTTCTCTTGCATAAATAGTACTTATACAGTTCAAATACTGACCTGGAGGAACAGCAGGGTTAGCAGGACCACGACCAGCAGGAGCAGGAGTAGCAAAGCCATGGGGGACTACATGGAAACATAAAAATAATTATTGAAATATTTTTATCACCATGTAAATAAATAAATATGCTGGAATCATGTGCAAATGTGCAAATGAAAGTAAGAATTTTATATAATAATTTCAAATTTCTACTATTTAGGCTAAATTTATGCCAATTGAAAAATAGTTGACACACCAGGAACATCTGTATCACGGGCATCCTCCTGCGTTCCTTCTTCATCTTCTTCAATTACTACACGCTCTCCTTCTTCATGTTCTTCTTCTTCTTCAGCACTAAGATGATTACAAACACACTTTGTTTTTACTTAGCTTTATTTAAAATTTAATCACACAAAAAATAAGAAAACAAATGCCAATTCACAAACGCGTACACAACAAAATCAAGCAACACGACCCGATCGCATCTCTCCATGGAAACACAACATCACTTTAGCGTCGGCTCGTATTTCGCGTCCCCTTTTGTTAGACCAAAATATCGCTCAAAAAGAAGCTTTCCTCCAAAATTATTGAGCTGTGTACTCCCGTATATGAATTCATAGATATCTTTTATGACATAGGCAAGAATTCAGACGCAAAAAAGGCATGCTAAAGAGCATATCCTCGCATTTCAAAAACCTCTGGGCAACTGCGTCACTTTGGGGAAGCCTCGTGTTCGAAAGTTTATTGATCGCTTACCTTGATTCTTCGCTCTGATTTTCGAGCTGGCGATCTAAATCGCTTTCCTCGCCACTAGACATACCACCAGGATCTTCATCGCCATCCAAAATCATCTCTAGAACGTCATTTGGATCGACATACTCGACTCGCGCTCTCTTCGACACGGACGCCATACTCACGGTCGGAAAGTGAAAAATGAAAAATTCGTCGTGTATGGCACATTTAAGTGTTTTAGCCCAAAATCGCTCGGTGATTGGCTAAGTCTATAACCTCCCTGTTCTCCAAATATGGAGGGAATCGGATGTAACGCAATTTTTTGCGAATTTTTTTCTTCCTTGGGTATATATGTACCCAAATTTTACTTGCGTGACAGAAATGAGTTAATGAATAGGCAATTATACTATAACGCTATTATTAAGCCTGTTATGATGTATGGATCTATTACATGGTCTATTTGTAGTAAAGCAAATCAAACTAGGGTATTACAACTGCAAAAAAGGGCTGCAAGGGTGATTTTAGATTCCTCAAGACTATCACCGTCAGTTGAACTTTTTAATAAGTTGGGATGGCTTCCTTTCTATGAAGAAATTAAAGTGAATAAATGTAGTTTGACTTATAAACGTGTAAATGGTGAAGTTCCATCATATATTTTTGAAGCGTTAAAATTGAATAGCCAAATGCATGCTAGAAATACCAGACATGCAAATTTAAACTTGATTTGTCCTAAGGTTAACAGGAAAACTGAGGGTGGCAAAATGTTCTCTGTTACAGTGGCTCAACTTTGGAATAGTTTATCATTAAATTTAAGAAGGCAGGCATCGGCTAGCTTGTTTAGAAAGAAATTTGAAAAGTTGTTATTAGATGAACAAAAATTTTTAGTACATTTTTGTCCGTGATTTTGCAATGCATTAGCTTTTATATACTTTTTAGGTCTGTATTATTACGTATTTAGTCGATTTTTAGGTGTTTATAAATTTTAATCTGTATTTCGTGAGGGCTACAAGTTTGTTAGTACTTTTGTACTATTATGTACTACCCTCGTTAAATAAAGCCGTTACTTACTTACTTGCTTACTTAATAAATTAATCGGAATCGAGTGAGTGAGTGATTCTTCGACTGCCCGACTGCCCCTATAACTCATAGGCATCCATGAGCTAAAAAGGGTGTAACCTCACTGTATATGCACGCGAGCCCTTGTCGCTCCTTCTTTGAGTTATGAGCTCTTGATGGCGTGTAGTTTTGCCGACTTCCCATTTCACCTTTGTATTTACTCCCACCTTCAGTTTAGTAGACCAGCATGGCAGGAGGGAACATTAATCTTTATGCTTGGTCTTTCCTTTTCCTTGCCTTAAGATGGAAATGGTTTGTTTCCACCTATTTACACAGCGCTCCCCATTTACAATATCAGTTGGTTCCTAGATAGAAAGATACTTTATTTCTAAAACCTTGCACCTGGGGGCTGAAGTACGTTGGGAATTACAACATTAAAAACTCGATATAAGGTAACAAGCGAATATAAAATTAATATAAAATATGAATGGATAATAATCATATAGGTATATATGTGCTTATATAATTATATACTGCTCTCAAGAGCTAAAAATGTTCCTATCGTTGTGAACTCAGTTCTTGGGAAAGGTTAGTTGTCAGTACACGAATGTGTCACCTATTCTGTCAAGGAGTTTAAGTAAATAAGAGACTAAGTAGTATAGATCGAAAAAATTTGACTTAAGAAGGAAATATAGAGGACTAAACCCTCAATAGATTTAGACAAGTGCACCTATGTTTTTTTATCTCTTTCGATAATGAGCGACATTCTTCGCCTCCACCAAATACATTTTAATTTTTACAGGAAGAGTTTTCGGTACTGGATGCAGCAAGCTCCAGGCTATTTCCATCCCTCTCCTCCTTCCTGTCTCCCAACCAATCCCAAGAGGAAAAGAGCTCTGAGAATTAAAAAAGCTTTTTAAGCAAACGGAAGAGAATTGTAAACAAATTTATTATACGTTTTGCATGAATATTTCTGTTTTGTTTTTTATTTATTATTATTTTTTTTGGTACGTCCGTGGTGCTTTTATCAGGAATTCTTTAAGTTCATTGCCAGTGCAAGTCTTTTTCGCGTCATAAAAAAAGTTTTCCCTTATTCAAAAAAGCGAGAGACGTTTTGAATAATCGACTCAAATCAACTCCTAATATTTTTCTCGCAGCCCGTACTGCTCTTCCAGTACAATACGAGTTCGGTTCGCATCCGCAGACAACTACACAAGCTGAGTTCACACAAATTGATAACTTATACGTTTTATTGTCAAGAACCCAAAAATGGAAATTTAGCCGGTATTTTGCGAATGTCGTATTCTTTATTTTACAAAACATTGTATTTACTCTGTTTAAACACTTTCAAAGCGAAAGATGGCTTGTGACGTGAGTTGTGTCCTGTCTATGGCACATCCGCCAGTAAACTGGGCTCTACGCATGGCCGTATTCTCACTTAATTGACGTCATAAACAGAAATAACCATTTTAGACATTTCTTTTACTAAGGAGAAAATTATTCCAAAAATACGACCCTCATTTAAAGTCGATAAATTACTCTCGTATTACCAATAATTATGGTTTGGAAATAATACAGACGTCGGGCCGCTTTTCATCTCAAAATCACTCAGTTTCGAATTTGGTCGGATCCTTTCAGCCAAGACATGGTTGGCGTCAATCGTTTCTATTCAATTTACAGACATGATAGACGAATTTATCCCACGAAAGTCTTCAAACTCCTATCGTTGCCTGTCTTAGTGGAGGAACATGAAATGCCGTAGCATACTGGACTTGCAATAGAGCCGACACTTATTTAAAGACATTTCCTTTCAAGAAGGCTCGGTATTATCATGTCCGAAAGTTTTTAGACCCTTAGACCAAATGCAGTGACGCAGGCAGGTGTCAGCAACTTGTATTACTGTATAGAACCATCATGCAGCAATAACAACAAAGAGATATATGGGTTCAATTTCCACCATTGAACTGATAGGCCAGTAAATGAAAGCGCCAATTTATCAGTACCAAGTTTTACTACAAAACTATAAACGAGAAAAGGGTTCTGTTCAATACTTCCAACTGGTTTCCAACTTGAGCACGGAAATGAACATTTTCACTAACATATGCTTTGCCCGGGCACTAAAAACTCCCCAGGTTCATCCAGTCAGTTTTTATGTTTTCTAGTTTAACTCAACGACAGCTTTGCGATTCAAATATAAAGAGATTTCTGAGTGTATTAAACTTTTCATGCAAAGCCATTTCGACTTATTACCTGGCGACACATCGTATGCTGTTTCTGACTTCGGATTGAAAGCATTTGTTCAAGCTCACATGCTCTTCAAAAGCTATGCAGCGGATTTCTGGGATTGTATTATATACAACATTTTGTCCAGAGGTAGTCTCGTGCAAAACAACCTGCGGGGCCGTTTATTTTACAGTGAAACATTATAATTAGAAAAAATTTTCTTTTCTTAATAACAAGGTATACAACAGCAGAAACAACCACAGGTAAATACGTTTCCTTCGGATGATAACCACAGTGTCCAATTGACATTGAACAACAACGTACTCATCTAATGTGCTCCGTGGATAGCAAACTCTTCTATAATCGCTCGTTGAGATTGAATTTTTTACATAGTTTGAAACCGAAATTTAATATTGATCCTCACAAAATCTCGATAATTTGACTTTCAAACTCTCTCACCATGTGGCCATAAATTGCGTTAGGGCACAAGCAACTTAGTGGAGGATGCCAAGCTGAGATCTCAGCGGTCGTTGCAATATTTGGTTTCTTCGTTTCAAAATTTCAGTCTTCTTTGCTCGATTCAATACTTAAAAAAATACAGGAAAGAAATAGAGAAAAGGGGAAAATCAATAAAAGTGGATTGTAAGGGTTATTGTTTTTCTTTTAATATTATATTTGCTGTAGGTTTTAGTTCTCCACAAACACAAAATATTATAATTTGTGGGACATTTTGACGTCTTGCGTTGGCGTGTTACCACCATTTTTTATCGCATCTCTGGAAAAAATAAAATATGACAGGAAAATTCAAATTTTCAGTTTGTCGGTGGTTTGTCGGCCAATAACAGCGAAGCTTTCACTATAGCAACTCGTCTAATTAAACGACATTGTTTCAAGCTCATTTCAAATTCCTGTAACTCAGGAAACGTGAAAAGAACTCAGCAGTGTTTCGCTGTTTGTCTAGTTTTAATGCGTGCCGCTCGGACAGTTCACAGGCCGTGAGGAAAAAAAACCTTAAGACAAAACCGAAGATTCAAGCGCCGTGTATCTTGGGAGATGAAAATTGATTAAAGTTGAAAGCCTTCTCATAATTATAGCAGCACAACGTCCATTACCCAGGACTACATCACAGAAGATGTTCGAGTTTCGGTGGACTAAGTAATGGCTCCCAAGAGTAGGTTAATCCTAGCCGTCTTTGACTCGCAAGGAAAACAGTAATTGCACGTTCTTCAACGAAATAATGGGAAGCGGAATTTCGAAAAAACAATGTGACAGTTCTTCACCAGGTTCAAAGAAGAAGGGGAAACAGGGCAAGGAAAAACAACATCTGATAAAGTGTTTGTCGGGGCACAGCGGTGGGATAAATGTATTGCGTTTGAGTCCTGACGGTAAAACGTTGGTTACAGGCTCGGAGGATAAAACTGGTCGATTATGGGACACAAAAACGGAAGAATGCGTAGGAATACTAAACGGACACGAAATGTATATTACGGACATCTGTGTTTCGGAGCGTTACATTTTTACCAGTTCTGCCGATAAGACAGTTAGAAAGTGGAATTTGGAAAGCGGTGCTTTCATCAAATTATTTCGTGGTCATAATTCTGGAGTGAACAGAGTCATTTGCTCGGGGGATCTCGTGTTTTCGAGTTCTTACGACAGAACGGTGAGGTGTTGGCACGCAGATACTGGCGAAATTTGTCGAGTTTTTCGCGGCCACAAGTTATCCGTTACACCGTTGCTCCTCGTGTCGGACACGAACCGGGGACCTTCTTTTGCAGTTGATATAGATAACAACGATGATATTCTGGTCTCAGGCTCTGCAGATACCACCGCTAAAAGCTGGGGTTTGAATGGTAACGATTGCCTTGTAACTTTCAAAGGACATGCAGGCGCAATAACCTGCCTTTCTGTAGACGGTAATGGAAAATACTTGTTCACTGGCTCGGCGGATAGCACTGTTCGCTCGTGGGATCTCCTCACTGGAGCTCCTCAAAAGGTGTTTAAGGGCCACCAGTCGATCATCATAGAAATACAGGTATGTTTTCGAGATGGTTGAGTATCATAAAAGTTATTCAGTCGTGATTTCATGTTTTGGTTTCACTGTACTATCTGCATGCACAACCATTCATGCAGAGAATGTTGGGGGTTACTTCCTTGAAATATATTACACACTTACTAACACCAAAATTAAAGATCATTTTTGAAAAAACCCTTTTCCTGTAACGAGATTTATTGAAAAATTGGCTGAACGTATTTTCGCAGCTTTCTGGACTTGTTATAGTGTTCATGTTTTTAACTTTTGTTTTCTGTTCTCTTCACACCAGAGTGCAGACATTGTCCCATAGAGGGCTATTTATAGCGGTAATTTTAGGCTATTGATTTTCCAAGCTGTGCGGATTTTCCGGGCCATTTCCCTTAAAACATGAAGAAATGGCTTCTCTCAGCGGACTACATTTGCGGTTTTAGAATGCGTATATATAGGCTGCTATTTGTCGTATCAAAACGCGAATGATTCTGGCTTGTTTATGCTTTTGTTTATTTGCTGAAAGACTATATATATGCATGCATCACTGGAACTGAATTCGATGGTGAGGTGCGTAAAATTCTTGTTAAAGTTAGGTAAAGATTTCTAATGCCAAACATTATTTTGTCATTATGATTGCACTGTTGAATTCATTCCATTTTTGTGCTATTCAGCTTTCATGCTCCAGAAATTTAATGACTTTCGCGCGTTTGTTGGCTTGATGCGTAAAGTTAAATCTATTCTCCAACACAGAGTATTACTTGCTTTATCTTTTTTCCTTTCAATGAAAGGCTGTTCCCTTATTTTAAAGTCAAGGTTTTGTTGTCCTGGAAACCTATAGAAATTGTGTTGTATATTCTGTGGTGTTTTGTGTTATCATATGGCTGTATGCATGCAGCTTTCATTATAGCTGCTTCCTGTAATGCCAATCATTTCCGTAGAGACTCTTGTGAAAAAGAAAAATAGGTGTTGTACAAAAAATAACCTTTATTGTTACTTTAGTTTATGATTTTGGGTATCCTAATTTAGCCGTTAGTTTGGAGAATGGTTGTTTATGGATTGTGTAACTTTGTGCTTTACGTTTTATTCTCCTTCACATTCTTGAGACAATGAACTGACTGGTTCACAACCCCTATAGATACTTCTGCTTTCCAGGTTATTTACTATTACAGCCTTCCAGTTTATGTTTCTTTTAACAAATTTAGTATCGGCCAAGAGATTAATTCTAGTCATTTTGAGCTGCTAATTTGGTATTCCGCTCTTACCCACTCATAGAAACAAATGTGTTCATTTAAATTTTAATGAATATTCTCATGAAAGTGTGAGAGTTTTTAAGGAATAATGACAGCTGTCAGAGATTGAATCATTGCAGGTCTTTTGCTAAAGAACATTAGACTTATTGCTTGCCAAGAACTTGTTTGCTGAATGACCAAAGATGCACTGTGCATTCAACTTTCACTCATCCAGGATGTTAACTATTAACAGTAGAAAAATTTTGGCTTCAAATAAACCGGAATGCTTTGATTCAGCAGGGTGCAGAGAAACATGCAAATTATGTCACAAAGCTGTGGGAAACCAATTTAGCTACTGAGTTTAACATGCACATAAAGCTGTGGTTTAACACTTGCTGTGGAAAATGTCCAGTTGATCTCATACAGTGATTGCAAGAGATGAGATGTTTTGTAATTGAGCAATTTTTTTGTGTAGGTCTATTATGAAGATAATAATAACCAAAGATTCTCACAAGTTGGTTTGGGAGAACTGATTGAGTATGGCCGATAGATTTAATGTATTTCATTTTAGGAGGTGGCATCGGGGTGTATCAGAAGCCAAAAAATGCTCAAAAAAATCACCTAAAAGAAAACAAAAAAAAAATGCTAGAGATTGTGAACAAAACTGAAAACCAAATACAATACACAGACTTGCTCATCCTAATGTCAAAAACTTAAAAACCATTTGTATCTTTGCCAAAAACTGGAACCCAAATGGTAAAAAAAAGAAAAACCACGAATTGAAACAGACAGAAAAATCAAAGTTTTTCAGTGCAAAACCCGACCTAAAAAATGGCAAAACCTGTAAAACCAAAAACCCTAACACTCCCATCTTTTCACAGGATGATTTTTTTTCTTATAGTATACATGTGTATCACACCATGCTTATTCTTGGCTTTTGTGACCTCCAAACCAAAATGGTGGTTATACCTATAAAAGAAGTTAGTTTCTAAACAAACTGGTGCTGTGTGAATATAAAGTGAAACACTCCAAAACAAGTTTAAAGTGTAAACTGTACTACTGTTAGATGTTTCAAGCATTGTAGCCCCATGTCACATTGAAATAAGTGGTTATGTACCCGTGGTTATGTGGCCGCATTAGACTGTGATCTTGACAATCAATGTTTTCTTTTGTTTTGTTCAATAATCAGTCATAGGATATATAGCCATTGATGTAATAGTCTATTTTAACTAATCATTTTACCTGCTTGAGCATATTAGCTTAGTTATCTTTTGTTCCATTAAGTTATGTTTTTTTCCGTCAGATGGGTGATTGAAAGTTCTTATAACTAGCTAAAGTATTACATACTACTTATTAACCAAGAGTGAGGTCATTACAGGGAAATCTTGGACCGAGGCCTTGAGGTATTGACCGAGTGATAGCAAGGTCAATACGTCAAGGACGAGGTCTGAGATTTCCTTATAATGACCAAACGGACAAGGTTAATAAGTTATTTATTATATGGCCCTTTTTAGCTCTGGAAAAAAAAATAGAAAAAAAACAGTAGGGTTTTTCAATATTCGCTTGTGCGTGCAAGAGGTCATTCGAGGTCATGTTCACTGAACTGAAACACACCTGACCTTGTTATCGAAACCAGAAGTCACAGAAGAAACAGTTTATTTGAAAATGAGACACCTTTTGTCAAAATAATTACCCAAAAACCTTTTACCCAGCCTTAGCATAAAGTAAACTGTAGAAGTGGTAGGGAGATATGCATTAATTACCAAGCATGTTCAGTCTAGATGGTTGTTTATTTATTCAAGTTCTTTTTTGGAAATTTTTTTCACAGAGGTGTTATCTCAGTCAATAAAATCACTAAAAAGAATGAGACCTATATGCAGCCACTGAACATGCTTGGTCAGTGAAAGATTTATTACATGGCCATGTTGTGGGAAATCCCAGGTGGGCATTAGATATGCCCATGTCTGCTCTGGTAGCCAAGCCAGAACTCATGATTCATATAATACTATTGTTATTGAAATATTGATTTGGCATTGTCAGGTTGTTAACAGGCTCATGTACTCCTGCAGTGCCGACCACACTGCGAGATGCTGGGTAGTTGAGTTTGGTGATTGCACTCGCACATATAAAGGACACAAACATACAATCTCCTGTCTCAGATTTCTTGATGGCCTATGTAAGTATCTGTTGAAACTGCTATATCAGGTATCAAGAATCAAGTTTGTTCTATATGCCTCCATTTCTTTGGTGTGTTTGTCTTATTTGTGAACAATATGGAGAGCAAGATTGGTTCAGTGGTGGGAATGCTTGCTGCCCACCTCTGTGACTGGGTTTGATTCCTGCTGTCTCATGTGGGTTGAGTTTGTTTTTGTTTCTCCCCTTGCGGCTACAATAACCTATTTATTTGTTTACGTATTTGTTAATAGCAAGGGAAGCTGTATACAATTAAAATATTGTTTGAAACTAAGAGGATACAAAGTGAAAATCATTCTTGAAATGTATGAGACATCAACTGTTTTATTCATTTTTTTAGAATAACTTCTGCAAAACTTTCCATCCTTCCAGGATTAAATAGCCTGAGGTGGCTATAGGTTACATGCATATGGAGAGTAACATTATCATTGTTTTATCATATACCAATAAACCAACTTTAGTTGCATCTCTTGGAAACAACTGTAAAATGAGAATTTACGTTGCCCATGTTCTACTTCAACTGAAACTCACTTGCACAAGAATTTCCTGGGTGAAGAGGTACTCAAAATGCCAAGGTTGTTGAGTTGGTATACATGTCGTGGTTCAATTTTATCCTTGGTTCAAATTTTATTTTCCTTTTCATTATCATTAAGTTACTGTAACCATTTTAACAAAGAAAACCATATTTGAACCAAGGATAAAATTGAACCATGACATACACTAAAATTCACTTCAACTCCATTTTTTCCAGTGTTTACGTGTGGTGGTGATGGCAATGCCAGAGTGTTTGAATCAAAATCTGGAACCTGTAAGAGATTGTACAAGGGACTATGCCCTGCTGCAAACTGTATGCTGGTACGATCAAAATTTTATAAATGATGATTGATTAGTCTGTCTAGGCTCCCCATTACAAAGCTAAAACATCTTTCTATGTTTTTTACAATAATTACTTCATTATACTGCACTTAGTCTGTCGATACAACTACAATGTAAGTTGTTGGCTTAGAAATATACCGTATTCGCACGTGTATAAGCCGCACCCAGAGTTTTGCCATATTTGAAAAAAAAAATTCACGCGTTCTTAAAAACGCAAAGGCCTGACGAGTGCCGAGTACCACCAAGATATTGTTGTTTGTTTATATGACAAAATTCATCGCGATAAATAATCTAAAACAGCATGCATTCGATCGAACAAACAAAACTGTGTCAACTCGATCGTATGAAAGTTCGTGTTGCGTTTTTTATGCAGTGTTTGTTGTTCTTAGACTTTGTTTTCGTTAGAAACAAAGCTCAGATGTAAGTACACATAACGGATAAATTATTTGACAGAAAAATCAATGTTGAATCTCAAATTTAATATAAAACATAAGCATACAAGACATGCGATCGCTACTTTGGTGTACTTGTACTCGCGTTGTCACAGATATGTTAACGGAGATTCTGGCAATTCCACATGCGTGAATCATTTCTTTGTTATGAGAAACAGTGAGACCCCTCAGATTGTCTCTGAAGGATTTATTGACTCAGTGAGGTGCAGGGATCAAACTTCAAGACATTCGTTTCGTTCACGCACAAATGTTATCGGTTGCTAAGGTTACTGAATGAATCAAAGATGGCGGCGGATTGTGTCAACTCGCACGAGGGTTTATGCTGTGTTTTCTATGTAGTGTTTGATGTTCTTGGACGACGTTTTCATTGGAAACCAAGCTAAGTTGTAATTAAATGTAATTATTGGGTAGAAAAAGCCCATGTTGAATCTCAAATCTATTTCTAAGCATGTCGCACGCAAGACATGCGATCGCTACTTGTACACGTGTTCTCTTAGATTCTACATACGTGGATCATTTCTCGGTTATGAGAAATATTTAAAGCCTCCATATTCAATGATTTATATCTCACCGAGGTTCAAGGATCGGACGGATGCTTTCAGGCTTCAAAATGTTCGTTTCAGCAGCGATTGACTAAAATATCAAAGCTCCATTTCTGCCCAAGCCTATACGCTTGTGTTGTACGAAGAATTATGTGAAAACTTTAAAGAAGCTTTCGCTGAATCATATGAAGATTTTAGTTATACCGTGTATAGGCCGCACCCCCATTTTGCTCAAAATTTATTTGAAAAAAAAGTGCAGCCTATACACGTGCGAATACGGTATTCAGATTGATATATTTTGTAATCATACAGTAGCAGTTATATGGGCATCCTAAGACCCCTCCCCAAACCAATTAATCCACATCTAATAACCACCCAAAACCAGCAAAAACCAGTCAAATCTACAAAAATCGCACTAAACCCCAAAATCGGATCCGCAATCTCAAAAATCGGATCAAAAAAAATCCCCAAATCAGATCAAAAAAATCCCAAAAATAAATAAAAATACAAAAATCAGATCATAAGAAAACTCAGCAACTTCAAGCAAATCACACACAGCAGAACCATAATCAAAATCGCAAAAATTTAAATCAAAATCCCAAAAATAAAAATAAAAATCGCAAAAATCAAAATCAAAGTCGCAAAAATTAAAATCAAGATTTGATGAAAATTTATCAGAAAGAGCCTTGAAAACAACCCGACCAACAGTTTCAGCAAATCTTCAAGCAAATTTTCAACAAATTGCTAGCAAAATACCAACAGATTATTTAAGCAATAGATCACACTTTCTATGGGTTTACCGGCGTGATAACCCACGCGGGATGTTGGGAGAACACGAGAAGAGCTTGTAAATCACGAGCCGAAGGCGAGTGATTTACAAGCTTTTCGAGTGTTCTTCCAACATCCCAAGTGGGTTATCACGCCGGTAAACCCATAGAAAGTGTGATCTATTGCTTTTATAAAATAACTTTTAGTAGAATGGAGTCTTTGAGGTAAAAAGCATGCTTTTAGTACTGTGATCAAGTCATGTCTTCTCTCTAAAGTCATCATAAGCCAATCATGACTCACGATTTAATAGCGCTGAACTTTCTCAAAACTCAGTTCAGTCAAACAACAAACAGCAGCACTTCAAAACACGAGTTTTTGCACTCATTTCATGATAACTTATGAAAGCTGTTTTACAGGAAAAGTCAACACATATTCATGCGAACGTACAATGAAAGAATACGTTCGTGGTTTGTTTACTACAGAAGTAGAAATTAATTGTACCTCGCAGCTGTATTTTGTTGAGTCGATCCGTAAGAATTTCGTGCTTACAGACGGAACTGGCAGCTATTTTAATGGAGGACTTCATTCACTTTTAACAAGCCGCAGTGGTTTAAGATCTGTTTTCTGGACTTTATTGTGATCAAGAAATGATGCGGTAACGACGTGGCTGCATTTGCGAAGTTGTCGCATGTAACTTTACATGCTCGTACAGCGACCGATGGAAATATGCCGAAGAAAGGTTTCTTTGCCGTAGCCACAGTGGCGTTAATATTTGTCGATTTGTGAAGTCAGGTGGTTTGAGGTAGGTTATGGCATCAATATCACGGAATAATTTGTGCAATTGTTGGAAAAAAACCAGCCCGAAACTCTGACATCTTTCATCATCGTTGGCAGCTTGTTTACAACCTACAGCGGCCGATTTTGAACCATATCTTGATCAGAGATCTCTTTTTGGAACAATTTCTTTCATAAAGGAATTTAATTTTGACATAAAATAAATCAAGAATGCTAAAACTATCCGTTTTGTTGCTGGTGGGCACTTGGTTAAGTTTTCCTAGAGACTTTCTACACCAGAAATTCACACAGTTGTTGTCTTTAATTTCTCTGCGATTTGGCATCGTCGTGAAATGTAAACTGCTTTCCAGCTTTGTACTTTATAACTTCTAAAGCTATGGCAGTCGCGAATTGTGACCCTTGTGACGCTTTTAAGATTAAGAAGGGCTGGGTAAGTAACTTGTTCTGTTTTTTAGCCTTTCTAAAATCGTTGTTTGCAGATCAATAGCGGGTTTTGTTTATGGCTCGTGGTCCGGATGCCTTTTTCTATGGGTTTACCGGCACAATAACCCATAGGTTTTCAACCAATCAGCGCGCACGTAGTATCTGAGTTATTTTATAACAATAAATAAACCAAGAATAGTCAATATTTTATTAATAATAACGATTTATCTTGAATTTCCATTAAAGCATCAGCAACAAGATACACATGGCAGGTTATCTGGCCAGTCCCAGACTTATTTCTGTGAATGTTTGATTTGATACTGTCATTTCCAGGGGTTTCAATAGAAGCCGGCAACCGGCGAATTTCGCCGCCTTCTTCCCAAATCATTGCCGCCTACTTTCTAACATTAAATTTGTTTTTGGTCCCTTGAGTTTCTTGAGTCACCTGTTACAGCCGCCTACTTTAATATGGTCAGCCGCCTACTTTAGAATTTATTGAAACCCCTGCATTTCCATTCACTAATGACCAACCGGACCATAGATCTATCCATAGTGCAAATTTATCCAAGTAAATAGTAACAGGAATCTTGTAGTAATTAAAGAACTTTTATTGCTATTTGTCTGTTCAGCCTTCATCTTTTGTTGCATGTTGACGTTAATTTGTTATATGGAGGGAGTTTTCATGTTTTGGCTTCCAGGTTATGTTTGTTATATCTAGGATTTCTTTATATTGAGGTTTGTTATATCAAGGTTCTGTCCCATACATTTTCCTGTAACTTTGGCCAGACTGATGAAAATTGTTCGTTATATTGATGGCTTCTGCTATAGTTAATAGACAAACAGAACACAGTGTCATAACACGGCTGGAAAGTGTACTGAAATTACTCAAAACCTTTATTACACTTTTAAAAATAGTAGAAGCCTATCCAGCTTTATTCAAATCAATCAAAGTATCCTCCCCCTAACCCAACAAGTTATAATAAGCCAAAAGTTTAGCATCAGTATTGGGTTAGGGGAGGGGTACGTGCACAGTTGCCTAGATACTTACATTGATCCCTTGATTCTTCACCAGTAAACAATGTTCACTAGTTTACAGATAACACAAACGGCTTTCTGAAAACAGACCCCTCTTGTGATTGACCCACAGCAGACAGTGTACATATATGTATGTCCACAGTGGTATAAATAATGCAAAATGTAAGACAGTATCCTGTGTTAATGATTAATAGATTTTATTAAGTGTAACCCTGATTTGCAATTCTTGAACCCTCACTATCTTGAAGTATGTTTTATCCCCCTTGTGAGTTTGAGATAGCAGGGTTCAACTGTACATGTTCAGTTCTCAAAATTTTATGTTACACGGTACTTTATAATTGTTCTTGGGAAGCCTATAGTCCACAAGCCACAGGCTTCCTTGCCACAGGCATTCCAGTCGATTCCTCCTTCAATTATGTACATTTTCTATGTTGCACTTAATGTACATGTATATGTTGTTGTTCAATTTTATCCTTAGTTTAAATTTTACTTTCCTTTGTTTCAAAATCATTATAATACATTACCAAAATAGCAAAAACAAAGGAAAGTAATAGTTAAACCAAAGAAAAAATTGAACCACAACATATATACCAGAGTAATTATTTTATGCTTTTTTGTCTAGGGCAAAAATGAATAAACCTACATCCAAAATGTTACATTAATTATTTTTCAGGTCCATGCAGGGAAGTTGTTTGTAGGATATTATGATGGTTGTTTAAGAATCTGGGATGCGTCTCGTCTTAGAGATGATGATGATGATGTATATTCCAACAACAAGTCAAATGGTGTCAAGAAATGAGAATCCAGGGTCATTTCAGGTTCTCAATCTTACAGGTGTCAAACCCTCATTCACGTCAGTACCAATGCATAAAAGAGGCATATTTCTTTTACTTACTCTTTGTTCGTTACAATGTTTTCATAGAGCAGCAGCAGTTCAAGTCAGCTGAGATAAAAGTTTTAGTGGGTTGCTGTAATATTATGTGAACATAAAAATTTGTTTCCTGTAGTAAAAGTGGCCTCCTATACATGTACATAACCACACTGTATCTTCCAATACTGCATTTCGAGATAACAAATTGACAATATCACTGTAAAATCTTCATCTAACATTAAATTTTACATTGCTCAAGATGAGGGGTATTCATTAGAAGTGGGGCAGAACCCCTCGGTGTACAGGTTTTCATACCTTGATCTTTCTAAATAGCACTTTGTTCACTGTCTTTGTGATCATTGAGTTTTGACAATTTCACTATATCCATTTTGGCTGTCATTTGCTTTGCCAAGAGAATCTAAGCAGACAACAGACCATTCCAACCTCTCCTATTCCATTAAATCTTACATGCAACAGACCACCTTTAACAACACAGTCATGTAGATATTTTTATACATAAGTTAGTTGTAAGAATTGCTTTGAGTGTTTGGTTGAGTAAATGTCTTGTGATTCAGTCTCATTAGCGTTAATAGATAAAATAATATCACATAGAATCGCATATATCAACAAAAAAATTGCATTCTCATTGGCTAACAAAGAAAATGTATTTAGCATGGAATTGTACTGGTGCCTTTTTTCGGGTGGAAGAAACAGTTTAACAAGGTAACAAAGCAATACATACTTTGAATTTATTTGGCAAATACGATTCCGGCAAAATTCATTCAGATGTCGATTTTTTGTGTAAAAGTTAATGTGGCAGTTACTTGTCAGGCAATGATAGATAGAACACTCTTTGCACCATTTAATTAGGACGTTAACTACAGTCTACTAATATAGGATGAGCAGTAACATGTTTACCTACCGTACTGGTCAGAAGTTACCTATCAGTGAATGTGAATTGAATGCGAAATGGAATGTTCAAATAACATATTCCACGCTGATTTTCCTGTTTGGTTACTTCTGTCTGGTACTGTATATTTGAAGGGATGGCTCTATCTAAGCATATGTACAAACAATGAAAACTATGTACTAATATTGTTTGAGTGTATTTGATAAATGCACTTGTGTAAGGTCATATTTTAGTCTCATTCAACATTTTCCATTCTAGAGAAACCTTTACTATCTGAAAGGCTATGGTGAAATGTGTCCCAGGTGATGGTTTATGTCAACTTCCAAATTTGCTTTAGAGTGGCTTAAATTTCTGCAAATGGTCTCATTTTTGTCAGTTCTTGTGCAAGACCAAACCACAGGGGAAAACGGAGCCATCGGTTTTTTTACTTTTGTAAGAGTAACAAGGTGTTATGATAGGTTTCTTACAGAAGGATTTTGTGGCTTTTGTTCTATGCTTTGCCAACACGAATATGCAGCCTTGCTCCTAGTAAAAAAGGATCTGCTGCACTCTCAAAAAGCATAAATAAAATTTTACTTTTTGGTGACCAAACTGAAAAATGTAGCCTGAATTGTACAATTTTCAATCCATTTTATCCTTGTTGTACAAAGCCATCTTCAGCAACAAATAGTTTTGAGTGCATTTTCACAGCTCCTTTCAGCAATTAGTTTCCATTAATACAAATATTTCTTTTCGTTTTTCAACATTGAAATGCTCCTGTAAGGAATGCATATGGGTGACCAGTATGCTTTCCATAATGCATGTTCTTAAAACCACATTGGTGGCAAGAAAATTCAGGTACATTTTTGGAAAGGGAAGACAAAAGAATTGTCTCTCTAATGTAATAATATTGGAAACAGGACAGGGCAAAGTAAATTTTGATCAAAATTCATTGTTTCTTTGACAGTCATTCAGGTAAATACATCCAGGACCAAGATTAAATTTCGTTTTGGAAGAAGTGGCTCATGATATGTTAGAATGTTCAAATGGTTGTTATGAGCAATCTAGACAATCTGCTCACAAACATGCTACATGCAGGAACTTAAATCTCGCTGTAATGTCTGCGTTTGGCTCTTGGTTTTAAAAGTTTTGAGTTTGAGGCTAAACAAATGTTTGTCCCTAATAATGCGTCTCTTTGGACTTCATAACATCCTAGCCTTTGGTGTGCCATCTTTTCCTTTGCAACTTTGCAAATTATTCTTGGTAGTGGTTTTCAAAGTCATTGGCACGTCTATATTGTGTTGTATCATGATCTTAATACAGTAATAATTGTTATGCATGGTCCTTGTTGGGTACAGTTGTTAAATGTGTTGTTGATTTTGATAAGTACAGTTCATGTTGGACAAATTGCTGGACAATTTGCCTGAGAGTATCTGTGAAGTTTATGTGATCTTTCAGTTGCCAGCTTTCAGCATTCCATTTGCATAAAGTATTTCTTTTATGGGTTATTGGTAGTTGGGGTAAGAGCGCATCTACACTATTGAGTGGTCATGTTGCTGTAACTTAAAACAGGAAATTTATTTAAATGGTGCTATTATTGTAGTAATATTATTGTTAAAGTTTAAACAAGACAGTAACTTTTGTCTTAAGTGTTGTTGAACATTGCCAACATAAATTATGTTTTCAGAACTCTAGACTTTGTGCAAAATTATTTAGAGATGATAATGACAGAATAGTTTTATTTATAGATATTACCGTTTAAAAGAAGCAAAGCCTGTAGAACTATTTGAGTTAATTAATTTATTCATAGATAGATTTAGATTGGAATACAATTATAAGAGGCAGAATGTTGGTCCCTGTACCAAGATCAAAAAAGTCTTGACCAAGACAAAGAATTAAGCAAAAAGACAGTAGTGATTAGGTAGCAGTAATGGAGAGTAAACAATATCACTCTGAGGTTTGAAATACTTATCCAGGTTGGATATTCATTACTGTACCTTGTATGCCAACCTGCCTCGGCAGTGTATGACTGGATGTCTGCATGTGTAACACGTCCATTGTGTTCTGTGCTTGTGACATTGTTTGTTCTTTTGTTGTCTTGGGTGGTCAAACAATGTTATATATGCATTAGTGACCAAGCATGAAGTCAAGGTGGCTGCATAGTGGCCAAGTTTTTTTTTTTGATTGATTGAGACATAGTCAAGGTCAATAAAAATGCTGAAAAAATAACGAGGCCAATATGCAGATCTTGACAGAACAAGCTTGGTCAATAAATGATTTAATATATAGCCATTTTTGTTTCCTTTTCTTTTGCGGGACAAGGCGGGAAATCTCGAGCGGGCAAGGTGTAGGCAATAAAAAGTCTCATCTTGCTGGTCAGCGGAATCATCCATGTAATAAGAGAGTTGACAACTGCTGTTATTGTGAGAAAGTTGTATTTGGTAAAGAATCAAAGAATGCATTTGAGAAAGTTAATTTATTTGAACATGTGGTGTTTTAATTGGCTCGTTTACAATTTGATTAATTTAAAGACAAAATAGTTACTATTGTACATGAGATTGTTGGAATTATTGGAAGAGGAAAAATTAATTATAATAAAATTATGCACTGTGCATTACCTTACTGGCTGTATGTATCTTTTTTTTGTGTAATTGCCACTAATCTCACAATCTGATTGACTAATTTGTCGTTGTCGATAAGAGTCTAGACAACGCTGCTCGTGTCAATGTGTCACGCAAAGCAATAGCCAATTAGAAACGCTCATTTTGGGGAATAAACCAATCAGATTGAGAGAAAGTTATAGCCAATGCCTCCTCTTTCTTTGTGTCACGATATTAATCACTCTCTGACAGAAAAATTTTCTTTGACGTTTCCTCACCTAAGGTGGCCACCGATATACTCCTCCCTAGCAGACTTAAGATTCTTGTGCATTTTGGTAACTTTTTTTTTGAAGTCCTTTAATATTTCCTTAAAAATGTCGTTTTGTTATTCGTGTGTCATATTAACCTTTTCTCTACTTGCACATCAAAAGAAATGGATTTTGTTTTTCTGTACACTAAGAAAAGTGTGAGACACAATCTACATGTCTCAGTTGTTATTGTGACATCACCAACCCAACCCTTACACTCCAAGAGCACGCGCATTCTGACTCGTAGATTGCCGCATCATTTCCTGAGATAAACTATTGATTTCAGACAATGGAATGGAGGAAACAAACTCCTTGAGCTGCACTTTAACTGCCTGACGGAGTGAATCTTTAACTTTTAATGTCGATTCTCAGGCTCGGATGAGCTAGAAGAAACGTCGCTATGAATGCGCCCAGATATTGATCTGCACTCGTTTCTTGAAAGTCCCGAGACGTACGTTTCTCTGCAATTTCGGGAACAATAATTTCGGAGGCGATCTGAGAAGATTCTGCCCCACAATTTTTGTCAGAAAGCCAGAAATTCCTCAATGTAAGATATGTTAGAAGACAGAATTTCAGTACAAACGATTCCTACAGTCTTTAAATATTTTTTTTAGGGGGGAGGGGGGCGGGCGGGAGAGTGGTGGGGAAGGGGGAACTGAACTTTGAGCAATGACTCTGTTACCAAAGGGTCAACATTGAAAATTTTCGAGATTACTGAGCGTCATCTTCAAAAGCATCTCCATGGCTATTCCTATGTCCAGTTTTCTTCCATTCGTCCTGGTTAACTACGTTGAGTGGGCCGATAAGAGGAGTGGGTAAGAGTTAGAACTCGGTACCACGTGCTAATGGCGTACGGCAATGGATAGCTGTAGTTGTGCTTTTGAAAACAATGGTCGCTTTCTAGCGTTTTTAACCCCCGATGGACGTCTGAAAGTATGGGACTGTACCACAGGGTCCTTAAAGTATGAATATACACCACCATCCCATTTGTCCACAACTTGCACGTGTTTGCAATGGAGTCGGACTTCTCGAACAACGGTACGTGAAATCCGCATGCACGAGTTTTTTGACGATTTGTTCTAAATTTTCTTTGCTATAGCTCCTCTCTGTCCGCCAGAGTTTAAAACTTTTGTCATTGATAATTGCCTTCCACGGAATTGCTGATTGCTAGCGAAAAACCAGTTGGAGGACTTCGTAGAATGTGTATTTGCGTGTATTGTGTAAGGCACTCGGTAGATCGCTCGTGGAAGGATTCGATTGTGTTTATGCTTGCATATTGACGAGTCATATTTGTGTAGTAGCTAGTCATCCGCAGAACGTGAAATCCTCGTAGAATCTTGCGGTTTTCCAGGAGCTATATACCTAAGAGTATTTTAAACAGAACGTGTTTTCCTGGCAAGAAATACTATATGGTCACACGTATGCTATAACTTGCGAGTTGCCAAATTTTGCAAGGCTAGCTCAGTTTGAACACTCTAAATTCGAGATTGCTCCAATCTTTCAATTTAAGAAAAAGTTGTCTTATTTTACGAGAAAGATATACAACAAATAATAGAATAAGAACTCTTTTTTCCATAATTTAAACAGGCAGGTTGAATTTAAGAGAATAAAACCTTATCTTTTGTTTTTTCTTAAAATAAGAAATCCAGGAAATTTCGAATTTAGAGTGGAAGACGTTTTGTCCTTACTGTTTAAGCAAATTTTCATCCAAATCTGTAGTGTTTTAAAATCAACATTTTTTATTTTATCCATGTATGAAATGAAGAAGTGAATATGACTTGTCCAGGCAATGGTCTCAATTCGTGTTATTGTTTCCAGCAGTCGAGTTGTTCAAAGTATTGCATATGTCGTAGTTCAATTTTATCCTTGGTTCAAATTTTATTTTCCTTTGTTTTCTGGTATGGTCATGTATGATAATGAGTTTGAAACAAAGTAAAATAAAATTTGAACCAAGGATAAAATTGAACTACAACACATGCATTTATTATCACTAGCAGTGCTTCCTTGTTTTTTTGCCAGAGGAACCAGAAATGATACAGTTATGTTATTCGTAACTTTATGCTGTTACTTGTTTGCAACTGTATTAGAGGACAAAGGAGAGGGGTCCTCAACATGAAGGGTATCCGGTCGATTAGCCCCCACTAAGTCGATTAGCCCCCAAGTAAAAGTCGACCAGCTCCAAACGAAAATCTGTTTTCAACTTACTAGATTACTCTTCTCCGGGTTTCTCGTTGTTTTACTAATGCTTGGAATTGAAGTCAACAACTTTAAGATTGTTTGTTCGTCAGTTAAGGGTGACTGCATATACTTTCTTCTTTAATCTTTACATTGCGTTTAAAAACTTCATGACTTTTGCTTGGTTTATGATCTTTAGAAAGAGATTTTAGTTTTGAATGTTTATGAAGTAAAGAACATTTACAAGATACAGTTCTAATCGATCAGATCAACTGATTTTTCTTGATCGCAACAGGCTACAATTTTATCAACATCAAAAAAGTTTGGTTTGTGGACCTTCGCAGGTTTGTTAGAATGCCGATGTCAGCGTCACAAGTAGATAACTTACATCGCAAGTTATAATCCAAGCATTAGAAAAACAATGAGAAATCCAAAGAAGAGTAATCTAGTAAGTTGAAAACAGATTTTTGTTTGGGGCTGGTCGACTTTTACTTGGGGGCTAATCGACTTGGTGGGGGCTAATCGACTGGGGGCTAATCGACTTGGGGGCTAATCGACCAACAACCACATGAAGTATTCCATCCAACACTTTACCTGTGCCACCAACCCCTTATTTTTTCTTTTTCATACCCATTGCTATTTAGGTAACTCCTAGAAGAAAAAGACAGAAAACTAGTAAACAGTGTGGTTATACAGATGCTGATTCAATAGCCCTTGGTACTTCATCAGGGGATGTCTTAATATATGATGTATCAGCTGGAGAAATAAATAAAAAACTGGTGAGTTTGGATCATAATACATTTTTCCTTTAACATGGTAAGTTCATGGTTGACTGGTCAATATATATATATATATATATATTAAGTGTGAGGTCAAGATGGCTGCATCTTGACATCATTCTTGCTATCGTGACCTTCTTGGACTTTATAGAAAGACTGCATTTATCTACGGGATGGCATGCTGGCAATGTAGACATCTCAAATTGTCCTCTGCAAAGAAGGGGAGAGAACATAAAAGGAAAGAGGAAAAGGGTTTGGAATGCGTGTTTTGAATTGAATCAGAGAAAATGAATAGCATTTCATAGATTGCTATTATTTGTGGAAAATGTAATAATAATAATACTTTTATTTATATAGCGCTATTTCTATTGCTAACCAATAGCGCTTTACAAGTTATTTTCAATTAAAAAAAATAAAAATCTATATTCAAAAATTACAATTTGTAAATAATAGAAAATAAAAGATCAATTAAAAGAATAAAAATACACTGAATTATAAAAAGATCTAACTAAAAGCTTTCTTAAAAAGATGAGTCTTAAGTTTGCACTTTAACTCTGGAATGCCATTGCATGATCGAATTTCTAAAGGTAAGGCATTCTAGAGTTGTGGCGAGGCTACGGAAAAAGCTCGACATCCAAAATGTGCTATTGTTACTTGCGAATGGACCTACAAACTTGATAGTATTGTATCTACAGGCTCCACAGGAAACCTGTAGATACAAAAAAAAACCAGCTACTTCCCAATAATGTTAAAACAATACTGAATCTAAATATGAGGACAATGTCTAAAATGTTTGTGTCTTCACCAGGAGGGAGGTCATGAAAGCAGAGTAAATGACATATGTTGGAGTGAAAATGATATAACATTGTACTCAAGCTCTAATGATAAATTCATTTCTGAATGGGATACAGAAAGTTGCCAAAGAAAATGGTAAGTGGCAGACAATCTTTTATGCATTTTCTACCACTGTGAATAATGGAATGCTGCTTGCTTTTGCAGACAACTTTTATGCTACAACAGTTGGCTAAAACTCAAAATTTTTAAGTCAAGAAGCAGCAACTTGGAACTGATCATAACAGATCCTAACTCTGCTTTTATGCTCTACCTTGTTTGTATTTTTTTACTGAAGCATACTGTTACAGTAGTTGATTATGGCGTATTCACCTTCTTTTTACCATTTAAAAGACATCAAAAAGGAAAAGTCATCTTCAAGCTGTGTCAGTATATCTATCATCTCAGACTGATTGACTTTAGTGTTATAATGCAAACAGGAATTCTGTTTCACTGTATGTCAGTGTATCATGGTTCCATCAACTATTTACTGTCACTGGTTCTCTGTTGTATAACAGCAAGTGGAAAGCTGATAAACACGGGGTTGTCTGCATCAGGCTTGGACCCAAGGGACATACACTACTTTCGGCAGGCAGAAGTATCAAATTATGGGACTTGGAAACCAAACAAATTCTTCAAGTAAGAATGTATACCTTGTTATTTTAAGCCTAAAATGCTCTGCTGTATTTCTTTGGAAGCAAGCTATTGTTTTTGATCATGTTGCCACTTGGGTGGTGTCTTTGATTTGCTATTTGGGATACCTTCAGGATGAACAATAAAACATTTTAAAGAAGACGCTGTAGGTGCGTTTACTTGGGCAACACTCACGTCTTCGAGCAAACTTGAAATGTGTTCATTTCACGTTGGTATTTTGAAAAGGACAACAAGGAAACCTACCGGCTTGCATCTGCCTTTAGTTTGTTCCTGGAAATCCGGCTATCGGATTCATCTAGTATTTGTAATGTTCGGAGATCTAAAACATTCCCGGTATCCCAAGTAACTCAATTTAACCCTTTAAGCCTTAAGTGGTCTCCGTGTGACGAATAAAATCGTCCGGCGTTAGCCAGAGCAAAATGTATTAAGTCACTCTCAGGGAGTTAAGGGTTAATATACCGTAATTATTCGTGTTTAAGCCGAGCGATTTTACCACAAAAATTTCTTAGGCTCTTGAGAAATTTCAGTGACAACTGGTTCAGCTTGTAGCCGAAAAATAAGGCACTCGGTAAGTTTGTAACCTGTTAAACGCGGTCTGATGTTTGGCTTCAAGCCAACAGTAACAAAGATAAGAAACTGGGTAAATCAAACGAGTTGATTAAGTAAGTTATACCACCGTAAGGTAGAAGAAGAACAAAGATAAACATGAATTGGTTTGTCACTGACGTTTGTACGCTTGGTGGCATCAAGAGAGTTGGGACGAGCTGATCCCGATGCCAAATGTTCGATACTGAGGTCAGATCAGCAAGTAATGTTTAAAGCACGAGAAACGGTGTTTTATCACATATAAAACAACGAGACGAAAGCTGAAAATACGACGTGCTGCTTAGTATTCTTGGCGACATTGATATGTGATGTATTGAGTATCTGATGTAGCTTCTCAAACGAAATTATTTAGAAGAAGAAATTAGAAAAGGCGATGCAAAAACGAACGGGTTTCATCTGATATCCAAACACATCACGTTCTCTGATTTCCTTTGTCTTTCCCTCATGTAGTATTGATGAGTTTGAGAAAAATTGATTCCAGCGAAAAGTGGGTTTATCTCTTGTGTAATATAATTTATTCACACAACTGACGTAAAACAAGGGACATAAGCATTCTTAACAATGTACCTAATCCTAATTAACAAAGAAAATGAATAAATTATATTACAACAGAGATGAGCCGGAAAGTGCCAATGCTTTCTTGACCGCGCTTTATCTTACGGCGGCATCCAACCACTTTCAAGGTACTGAAACACTCTGTCAACGAAAAGTTAGATAATTAACACGAAATAACTTTCACTTAAGCCAAACATCGTTCAATTGCGCAAAAATACATTCTTCAACGATTAATTGCGAGGAAAGGAAAACTCTCACATTCTTCTGCATGCAACATTCTCCTTTGTGAAAAAAAGAAACATTTGCACACTTTCAGCCCTCAATAAGAAAAGAAAATATATTTAATTACACGATGAATCGCGGCGTATTTTGGGGGAAAGCGTGCTTAAAAATGGCATTTTTGTGGCGAGTCGGCCTGGGGTGAGCTGGCGAGCCCACCTGGAACAAGCAAGATTTGGCGCGAACGTTTTCTGGCGGTAGGTCGCTTTGAAATGGCCTAAGAATGTGTCGAATTATTCTGTTTTCTTTTCTTTGATCATCGCCTTTTCCACTTTTGTCCTTTGAATCCACTCTTCTTTCTGCAACTCCGCAAATCCTCAGGAATAGGAGTAGTACTTTCTGGACCAAACAAGTTTACGTCGAGGGAACTGTTCTTTTGGGTCATCACCACTCTCACGACCTCGTGCTGTTTGACTTTGTCAGCATTAGAATCCACGTTGCGATACTCGATGTTACTTTTAAATTGTTTAAGTGAGCTCAAAAGATCGTCAACCATCCCATTCGTCCACGTAAATTGTTTGCAAGCCATGTTTACAAGCAAGGAAGAAAGCATCAGTGCACATGAGCACCGTAGTATCCGCTCTCTCTTTGTTGGCTCAGGGAGCCGGGCTGTTCCGGTGAACGCGATTGTATGGAAATATCGTAATACCGGGATCCCAGCTAACCCGGCTAGCCCGCTTATCATGTAAAAACCTGATTTTTGGTGATTTCTGCAGA
Source organism: Ricordea florida (assembly GCA_949710005.1). Taxonomy (NCBI): domain Eukaryota; kingdom Metazoa; phylum Cnidaria; class Anthozoa; order Corallimorpharia; family Ricordeidae; genus Ricordea; species Ricordea florida. The sequence goes on from OX453273.1 coordinate 1,813,434, forward strand.
CGTGCCTGGTGGGACCCCGGTTAAACGAGCCAGCCCGCCTAATCGGGCCAGCCTGGCTCATGCAATCGGCTCCTACAATACCGCCCAGAAGTACTGAAGCATTTCGCGCGCGTAAAGCGCGAGAAAATCGATCGTGTCACTTGCGCTTGACACACTCGTGTCAAGCGCGAGTACGTGTCAAATCTACGCGCGCGCACAATGAAACTTGCATAAAACTCTACTCATAGGACTAAAAATCAACCTCATTAACTTCAGAACAGGTGACAAAGGAGACAAAGAAGCCGAATTATAATGCATAGTGTAACACTAAATAAGTGAATGCAAAGCAAGTCGATTTTGCGTCCGAACGACGTTGTAAGGAAAGCACCGTATCCTTCGAATGTATCGGCAGATCTTTGACTTGCCACATCAGTCTCGGGTTTGTTTTGATCAGCGTTTCGTTTAAGAAACGTAACAAACGATCTTGGTATTTGTCATACTTGAACTTAATTCAGTTTGTTAGTTTTTAAGAGAGCCATTTTTAATCAAGCACCAGGTGGGAGAGGAAAGGACCAAGAATGCATGATGGAACTTTAAACTAATGTCGAAACCTACCAGTATGACAATTAAAACTCGTGAAAGGTCAAATTAATTCCAACGAGCTGTACAGCCCATTAGAACAGACCGTAAATTCACTGAAGGAAGCCATCAATGCTGATATTTCGCGGCCTGAAATACAGCAACGGATGAATAACCGAAACGAAGCAAGAAGGCAGGGCATTTCATCAGGAGATCACCGTACGCAGCTGCTCCTTCAAGGGTTGCATCGCAATATCGGAACCATCACAGGCACAAAATGTGGACAATGGTTCCGTTTCATGCAGACTTACCTACCCCGATACATAAATAAGGAGGAAATTGAGGGATAAATTAAGTGTATTTATGCGTCCAACGGACATTGATATATTTGGTCCGTTTGAATGTGACTTTGTAGCAATTGAATATGAAAATGACATAAATCATTGTACTGTCATACCGGAGAATGTTGCTTTTCTTGAAATGATTGTCTGTTGATGCTGAAGAATGTGAGAGTTTTCCTTTCCTCGCATTTAATTGTTTGTCAATCGGCTTTAATGTTCACACATTGATGTTAACGAAGTTGGTCACCGTGCAAATGAAAGAACATTCGTGCTAATAGTTGCCAAATCGTGCAAATGATTGTCTTTCGATCTTATTGAATGTTACAGCTTATGCTAAAATAGTTAATGAACTATTTTTGCGCATTTGAATCATGTTTGACTAAAGTTAAAGTTATTTCGTCTTCAATGACCGTATTTATACCAGAGAACGTCTAAGGCGCCAAGACTTCTGGCCGTAGTGCGACCAATATAAATCCGGGACTCACTTAGTCTGGTACTTGGTGACCCACTTAAATCCACATAGGTGTTCATCACCATTTTTCCGTCATATATACCATAGACTATATCATAGACAGACGAGTAAACATAACTTCGGAAACCTTTGACACCATAAATGACTAGGTAGCCTTGTGATCTCTCACGTGGCGGCTAGGAATCAAATACATGATTTTCTTGAACAGACACTGGGATCTAATCACCAAAGAGACTGGCTACCTCAGAGACCTCCATTGCCAAGTGCGTCCCAGTTTAGTGCGTCACGACTTTATACTTGATAGCTTAGACTCCTGAGGCGACCAAGATGTCTGTTAAGTGCGTCGTTTGTACGCACTCAACTTGAGACGTTTAATTCGTCTGACGTTTAGTGCGTCCACCTTATTCCGTATTTATGCAAGTCGTCTAAGACCTCAAGACGTCCTCTAGTATAAATACGGCCAATGATCAAACTTTTCTTTTGAATGAAATTCTATTTCCTGGTATTACACAGCAAAAGGTGTAATAATGAGTGAAGTCGTGTGAAGTGTACTCTGCAGTTACCACAGTGGACTTACAAGAGTGATATCCTTGTCAATAAAATGAAATTTTTGACTCACTTGATTTTGTTGTTGATGCAAAGCATTGCACAACAGTTATTATTGACAGTGTGAGATAACGTTGTATTTGGTCAAACACATCGCATGACTTACCATTTAACTCAATGACGTCACAGTATCGATATCGATTTAACAAATTGACGTCAGTTTTTTATGCGTCTGTCCTCTTATTGATGATAAATTGCGTCATAACATTGTCAAAGTGTTGTAGATCTACAACAAACTTTGACAATGTTATAACGCAATTTATCATCAATAAGAGGAGTAGTAGGAAAAGGCCGATTCTGGCGCAATCAATTTTTTTCGGGTCGATGATTTTTCAATTTTTTTTCAAGTCTTGTGAAATTTTTGGGTCGATGATTTTTTTCGGGTCTATCAATTTTTGGGTCAATGATTTTTTTCGAATTCTGTTCATGAATAATTAATTAGTTATGGTGTGTCAAAAAAATATATCTTTGTGGGGGGTGGGGTGAGGAGTGTGAAATATTATTTTGGGATGGTGTAGCGATTGGTATGTTTTGGAAGAATGTGTGAAATGGATGATGAAATTTATAAGCTTATGAAATTAAGTTATGTTGATGTGGAATGGATCTGCTTAGAGCATATTTGTTACTTGAACCGAGTAACAAATACCCAAGACTTAGATGAAACTCTACAATTCTAGATAATATTCTTAGATTCTACAAGTATTCATATAGACTGTATACTAGAAAGTCTCGATTTTTGTTAATATTTCTGTGGACTATTCTAATTTTTTGTTGAGCATTCTAATAGATGATTTCCTAGAACATATCTTAGATTTTCAATAGATGATTTCCTTCAAATTTAAATTCTGAACATCCATAACCGCATCAGAAACCAAAAACATATAACATGTAATGATTCCAGTTCCTCCTTTTTCACGATCTATTTCAAGTGTCACACCAGTATAACTATTATTTAGAGAATAACCATTCCCATGAATTTTATTATCGGGATAGGACCTCAAATCGATCCACAAAGCGAATTTGTCCATGTAGAAATCTTCCTCTTTGATAGAATCATTCAATCCAAAGCGTTTAATAGCCGATCTCCATAAATCGGTTGGATTCATCCCCTTGGAATAGAGTTGGTTTGGTATCCCATCCAAGTTAATTTTGATGGATGTGATTTCTGGATTCACAAAAGTCTCAGAATCTCTATTTCCTGGTGTATAGCTATTTGTGAATAGGCAAAGGATACCCGTCATGGATCTTCTGGGAACATTCACATGTTTAAAAATTTTATCATCATTAGGTCTTGAAATTTTAAACGTTTTGTGTAAGATAATGTCTTCGTAAGTGAATCCTTTCCCCACTCTGTAGGAAGCTAGCGCCTGAGTCGTCAAATAATTACTTGAGATGCATGAATACTCCAACTTAATGTTAGTCATTCTATAATTTGGAGGTTCTTCAGCCTTCGAGTAAACGACAATATCATCAACTGAGGCTAGTGTAATTTCAAATTCTAGTGAGTCATTAGTAAACGCTCTATTATAAAACACACCATGATCCTTGAGAATTGGATGATCTAGAGGTATTGCATACTTAGTGTTATGAATCGCAGCAAGATTAACCTCCTTTGTATTTGAAGTGTTTTTATCACCCGCATTTGTTCTAAGTTTACGCATATTTTCAGAAGAGATGCCTTGCCTCAACCTATCTCTACGCTCCTTCTTTGGTAAATGCAAATCATGATACGTCTGGAATACATTGAATCTATCAGTATCTTGTATAATTTCTCCACCGAATGTAACTATAAGTTTGGAGATGAGATTTCTCCCCACATTATTGACTAGAGTATTGTTTTTATGTCCTGACACATTCAGATTGAAAATGAGATATACACTGCCTGGAACTAACACAAGATTCTCTGTTAATTTCGGAATTTTAATGTATAGTGTTTCACCAGGATTGGCAGATGAAGGAGTGAATGTAATTCGATTCAATGATGTTTTCGCTTTCAAACCATTTAATTCTCTAGGAAAACGATTTGGTTCAAGAATTTCTGATATAGTAGTCATTTTATATATAATCATAATAATCTTTAAAATGGTTGGAAAACAAGTTCATGAAAAACATTACTTATTCCAAAGAGATGTTCTAGGAAATCATCTATTAGAATGCTCAACAAAAAATTAGAATAGTCCACAGAAATATCAACAAAAATAGACTTTCTAGTATGCAGTCTATATGAATACTTGTAGAATCTAAGAATATTATCTATAATTGACTAGAGAAAACTTTCTAACATATCCATCCAACAAATTTGAAAATTATGTCAAATGGGGCCCTAATTAAATATTCATAAAACATTTTTTGACCACACCCCATAATTAATTATTCATGACCACGCCCAAACGAAAAAACAGAAATCGGAAAAAAATCATCGACCCAAAAATCGAAAGACTCGAAAAAATCAGCGACCCAAAAAATTTCACAAGACTTGAAAAAATTGAAAAATCATCGACCCGAACAAAATCGATTGCGCCAGAATCGGCCTTTTCCTACTACTAGAGGACAGACGCATAAAAAACTGACGTCAATTTGTTTTTTACAATAACAAAACGCGAAAAAGGTCAAATGAAGACTTAACTTAAAATTTGATGTGTCTGTACTCTTATTGATGATAAAAATTAGCCAATCAGCGCGCGAGAATTCGCTCAGTTATTGTAAAAATTCATATCGGTGAGTAAAAGCAGTATTATACTCGTCATCCTAGATTTGAAATAGCCGTATCGGCCCAAAAGGTGTAATAATTATACTAGAAATAGTGTTCACTAGAGCTACCATCGCTTTGGAGTACCGGTTTATGACGATGTGTATTGAATATAAATACTGTGCATATGACTGTTTAAAATTTGATGTTTCTACAATTTTATTGGAGTTAATATCCATGCAATTAGTGAACATATTTTAATTTCTTTGTAAATTTGACAATGAAATCTATTACAATTATACAGTATTGTATTACAGTGCGGACACTCGAGCCATGAACGTTATGACTTTATTTTCACATAATTTGTACTTTATTTTCACTTATTTTGTAGTTATTTTTTGAAACTTTTCCAGAACTAACCAGTCACATCCGAGAACCGAAACTATGGTACAGACATTTTTTCTCCTTTCTTCCGTGTTTTTATCGTCCACGCAACACAACGTTTGAGACGCTTTTCGGTTAGCGGTTATACATGTATTCCAAACAACGTTTGCGTTTTTTTTTTTTTTGCGGGCATTTATCTGCCCTCGCTGAAGTCAGATTTGGGTTTTCAGTTCACCGCGAAATGGCTTACGCTCCAGAAAATTATACTAGTAAGTACTACTTTTATCTAAACAGATGCATTTTTAGATACTCTTGTTGAATTGAAGCTCTTTTGGGGAACTAAAAAATTACTTTATTTATCTTGAAATAATTAGGTCAGTGTAATCTCAGGATTAATCAGCAACAAGGCATCTACGAAAAATGGAAGCGTGACCACCAGGGATTTTCCCAAATACTAATTTCAGGCACAACGTAAGTTAGTATAGGCTATGTCAATAAAGTTGTTCAAAACTAGGTGGACAACAACACGCCCCTTCCTCCGACGCGAAAATTAGCGACTCGTAATGTTGTTACACAAGAAGTTGTCGATTACATTTAATCCGAGAAATTATACAACCTAGTACATACACATCTGAACTTCAACAGCGCTTATTGTTTTTGAATGAAAAAAGGAGTAATATTTCCATCAGAAAGCGCCATTATAGTTTCACTGGTAAAATATCCCACTATTGTGCGAAGCGGACCGACCGTAATTGATAAAAAAGGGGGAAAAAACTTGGGATAATGTCTCCGCCGTTGTGTGAAATTTCGGCGCCACTTTGAAATAACGTGGGAAAAATGCAGAAAAAATGTCTCGGCCGTTGCATCGACTCGCGGCTGTGATTGGCTAGTTCTGAAAAGAGTAATAAAGTAAGTGAAAAAAGGACAAATAACGTGAAAATAAAGCCATAGCGTTTATGGTTCGAGTGTCCACACTGTAATATGCTGTCTAACAGGAACGTATTTTGGTTAACAAATTTCTGTACTGTCGACCCCGTTGCTGTTTGAGTCTAACGAACCAAATCTGGTACCAAGTAATTATATTCAGTACTGTAATTATGTTCAGTTACTTTTTTGAAATTCCTTGTATGTTTACACGCGGGGAACTCTAGGGTGCCTCCTCGGGTTTTGGCCTCTGTGCCAAAACCCTGTGGGGGCAAAAAGAGCCAGTTCTTATAAGTTTTTTATTTCTTTGGTCTTCCTCTTCGTTGTCTATTTCGATTGGTATTGTGTGACAAAAAGCAGTATTGTACTACGTGTTTCTTTGTTTTTTAATGACTTTTCTCGCTTGGTGAAATTCACGTCTGGATATCCTCTGTTCTTAAGGCGTAGTTTGACGTTTTTCATGTTTTCATCAAACGTGTGAGGAATTCGTTGGTAGAAGTCGAAGTGCTTCTCCTTTTATGAATCCTTTGCAGTGACGCTTGTTGGGTGACATGAATAGAAATTCGTGTATTGAAAGGTCTGTCTCTTTGTAGTGTGTTTGCACGTCAAGGATAGACTCCTTGTGAAATCTGTTGCCTTCGCGCACTTTTGTATCCAAGAATGCAATTTCTGTTTCTGATATTTCAGCCGTAAATTTGATCGTGTTGTGAAAGTTATTTGCCTTTGTAATTAAGTCTTCTATTGTGTCTCTAGTTGTATTCCACAAGGCGAATGCATCGTCAATGAATCTTTTCCAAGCTGTCGGTTTAGTGAGGCTCTGCCTGAGGATCTCGTTCTATTTTGGCCATAGACTCGATGCTGGCGAATGCCTCGGCCATCTTAGTATCCATTAGGACCTCAGTGGCAAGGTCTGGTAAGATTTCCGCACAGGTCCCTACTTCATTATGCATACTGAAGCTGTCTTGTCTGGTGCAATGCACGTGCAAATATTTATCGTGTTCGAAGAACGAACTAGTATAGTTACAGAAGGCATAATGAAGTAGGGACCTGTGCGGAAATCTTACCCAAGGTCTTTCCGCGGCTCCTCTTCAGATTTCCTGAAGCCTCCAGTTTCAAGAAGCCTAAGTTAATACTTACTTCGGTTTCCTTAGCCTTCAACTTGCCAACTGTAATTAGTGAGTTGAGCTTTTTCTTTGGTTGAAATCGGCCGTTTCTTTCCTTTTTTTAAATTCCTCGAACCCCATGGTTTTATAGGATGATGCGCTTGTGGGATTTGAAAGAAATACTCTACTCTTTGAGCAATATTTGGCATTTTCCACCAGAGACTGTGCCACAACTACTATAAAACATGGCGGCTTGGAAGGAACCATCAAATGGAGCTCAGGTCCTTCGTGTTTCACAGTTGACTTTCGTTTTGTTTTTTTATTTCCGTTTTCGTTTTTATTTGCGTTGTCTTTTTTATTTGCGTTTTTTTGTTTGTGTTTGAGCCTTGTGGGCCTCCCTACTACGAATTGTCTCCTTTTAAGATATTCATTATTTGTAATATTGACCAATCAGCTTCCTTGGTTCCCAAGATAAACAAACAAACGTGAACCCTGATGTCAATCAGCGAAAAAGTGATATCTGGATATTATGACGAGGTCACATGCATCAACTTGAATCACATTCAACTCTAATATTACGATCACAATCAAGGAATATTGTCACATTAAACAATTCCATTCACATCCAATGACTGTGGCCCCGTCTATACGTATCCGTTTTCCATTGAAAACCCAACTTTTTCTTTACGGATACGTCTTCCATCCACATATATCCGATGAAAACGACCACTGAAAACGGAACGTTTTTAAAACGCTCTCCAGAGTGGAACGCTGGAGAAAAACGCTGTTCGCTCGTGTACGTGTGGACGCACGAAAACGGAACTTTTTGAAATCCTGACGTTGCACTCTCAGTTCCAATCCACTCCGCGCAATATTATTAACTTATTCAAGATGGCGGACATGCTCTTCACTTTTTTGTCTTCACTACTTAGGTTTATTCTAAACCTAATTGCCTGCTTTTAAGCAAATTTAGCTTTGCTATTTCTTCAAGCTAACTATTCCAGATGGCGGGAAAATATTATTTGGTAACTTTCACTACCGGTGTCAAGAGGCGGAAGGTTAAAACGACTTCGTGGTTGCCCGCCAAGACCTTGACGACGACTTCTGCGACTTTGAAGAATGTCAGCACAGTATAAACCCACAAACAGAAAATCAAAGATAGCACCAATTTATTATTTCCCGGGCTCATCATAGCGAATTCGCATGCGTCAAGCATGTGCAGTCAAGTTATAGTCTAAACGTTATCGTTTTCAAATCGGTGAAAACGATGCGAAAACGCTACGTGTGGACGCGATTTTGTTTGAAAACGGAGAGAAAAAGTTGCGTTTTCAAACGAATACGGATACGTGTTATTGTATAAGGAATGAATACATGGAAAATCTGACAAGACACAAAGTCATTTTGGTTAAGGTCGTGAAGCGCCAAGTGTGAAGAACCTGTCATTCGTGACTCAAATTATGTAATCAAATGAAGCGAATTTTACAGACTTTTTGTTGTGTCATTTACATGCAGGTCACGCCCGCTGTATGAAGAATAAAAAATATATGTGTTTGATGACATGAAAAAAATTTAGTGGAGTAATTAACTTCTTTATAGCGGAGCTCCACAGCGGCTCGAAGAGCCGCAGAGCGGAGCCCCATAACTACCGTGCGAGGATAGAAATTGAGAAAACCATGCGTTTGAGTTTTCATGGTCATCGTAGCTAGCGGCATGGCTCGCGGGCGCGTGCGCCTAGCGACGACGACGACGTTGCCCCACTAGCGACGGCGACGACGACGACGACGTTGCCCCAACATGGTGGCCATAGTCATCCGGGATATTTAGAAGGTCTTAAACCGAAACGAGGCTTTGTTTTTCGCGCAATGGCTCTTCCGTTGAGTCGCAAGCTAGATTTTTTTTTTGACAATTTATTTCAGCTATCGAATCTTCTTTAAGTAGTTGCGTACACCAGGCGTATTTAATAACTTTAGTGACAGCATTTTCAATGTGTGAGGGTCTGTGTGAGGAGTTCCGCCTTTAGGTTTGCCTAAATCTATTTAATACTTGATGTTTTGCGTGATAATACTCGTGGACATTTTACTCAAGGGTCAATGTCTAGGGTCAATTTCCCATTTGGCTTGTCAATATCTATTAAACTAGTCATAGTTGTCATTAAATCTACCCCCGACTTTGTAAAAACTGAATGAAGACTGCATGTGGTTGTCCATGTATTTGTTATGAACCTTTGAAATATAGTTTTCGTTTGAGAGTGCAAATTCCTTGTTGTGTTTGTGTTTTGTCAATTATCACACTTTGTTTCTTGGGTTAATGGAAATCCTCATACATATCGTGTTTAGGATGGGTTTACATTATAGCTTGGAATGAAATAAGAAAGCTTGGAATGAAATCGTGACGACTCGTTGCCAAACTTGCCAAACCCAGTTTGCGCGGTTGCTGAGCCAGGCGCACATGCTGAAAATTAACCGGGACCACTGTGCGTGCCTATTTTCGTCAAATCGAGAAAATTTTTGCATACTAACACTATGACCATACGATACTTCTTATTTACGCGGGGAACATTAGGGTGCCTCCTCGGGTTCCGGCCTCTGGGCCGGAACCCTGCGGGGGCAGTAAATAATGTAATTTTGTTTCCACTCTTTATTGACTTGTGTCACATTTTTTCCAGAAATTCACAGGTCACAGTTCTCCTGTGAGGCACCTTTTGTTTGTTCCAAGTCCTCTGACACATGATTCAAATGCCAATCACATCCCTGCCAACAGAATCAATGGTGTTTACTTCATATCAGGAGCTGAGCTGGACAGAGTTATGAATATCTGGTGAGATTCATTATTTGACCATTTTTAAAAACCTCTATTTTGGTGCTGTTTTTCTCCAGCCTTTCAGTTTGTTAATATTAATTATTATATTACCATACCTGTGTTTTTTAATGCTTTTCAAAATGTTCCTTTTCTTAGTTGCTATCTAAGGTGCATTCCTTTGGAATGATCCAGATCAGGATTTGTGATCTATGATCACTTGGATCATGGTGCATCAAAGGAACCAAGGAATCCTTGTCCACTGTGGATTCATCACTTCCTTTCAGGCACCATGATCGATGTGATCTCAGATCACAAATCCAGATCTTACCAAAGGAATGGACCTTTTGTTCATTCTCTACAGTATTTGGTGTGAACTTTTGTGTCGTAATTTACCACACACTTTTGCTTAGACATTGGTAAGTTGCATGTACCAGTAACTCTTATGAACTTTTGTTCTTTTCTTTCAAAGGCTTGTAAACCTGGAATCAGATAACAAGAATGCATTAGTTTCACTTTCCCTCACTGACGAACCCATTGCTGTTGATGTCTTCAGATACAGTAACTGTGCCAAGGTAATGGTTAAACGTACAGTAACATTTAAAGGGTGAAAAGGAAGAAGGCCTGAGTGTCTTCAGGTCAGCTGCTAGGTTCTCCCATCAATAGCCTTCTATTCACTTTTAAAACAAATTTAGAAAATTGAATGTTACATCTTAAGTCACTTTGGACCTTCTTCTACACTCCATTTCAGTTAGTAATTTTCACTTGAATGTTATTTTTGTTTATTTATCATAATGGTCATCAGGATGTGATGCACTGTATCTTCTGGCATGATTAGAAATAAAATAATGAAAGTGACATTACAAACACTCCCCATTGATGAAGTGTTGGTTTCAATTTTAGCAGTTTTAGTCAGTCTCTTCTGCTAGAATAATGTGGGTGGTTAATAGAAAACTTCTCCTTAGGTACTACAGTATGTTGCCTAGACAACAGGGTATGAGTATGGTGAAACACAAAATTTATCAATTGGGAAGCTAATGTAAATCCTTGCTTAAAAGTTGTTCTTGCATTACCATGCATTAATAGCAATTCTTATTGGTGTATAAGAATCAAATTACATGTATGCAAAAATATTTTACTATTGTCTCTATAATAATGTTGTATAATCCTTGTCTGTCAATGATGTTTATATCTTGGCAGCCTGTACATATAGCTGTTGTCTGTAAAGATGGTCAACTTCATATTTATGAATATTCCTTAAATGGGTAAGTGTTAAAGCAACGTAGAATAGTTAGTTTAGTTTAATAGTCAGAGTTTGTTCATTAAGGAGAGTAAGGTAGTAAAGTCCTTATTTATCGAGGGTGGCACAAAATAGCATATCAATACTATTAAACTAGTGACCCTCATTTCAAGATTAAAATAATTAAAAATTAAGGCTTACAATAAAATTATCAAAAATCTACAAAACTATAATACAATTATAAGAATGTAGCACAATATTTATAATGAAAAAATATTTTAAAATTGCTGATCTTTAAAAATCCTGCTCCAAAGAGAATTGGAGTGTTAGTCTGCCTGGTGTCCTAGAGTCTAACAGGTTCTATTTGGGACAGCAGAGGAGATATCATAAAAAATACAAGTCATGTGTTTCTTTCAAGTGATGCATTTTTACCTTTGCAGAGCTGGCAAGAAGCCATTGACACCAACAAGATCTATCCAGCTGGCATCAGCTTCTCAAAAGGCAAGTTAACATTGCCATAACATTTATTACACAATTCACACATACTATAAGTTGTGCTGTTGTGAAGTTGTATGGGTATTTAATTGTTCACTATGTCAATTGACTTATTCCTGTTTGTTTGTTTGTTTTTTTTTTTTATGCCAGGGTGAAACACCATCTCCCATACCAATAATGTGTGCACGGTTATCACTAAAGGGTGACCCCTCTGTCATGATTGCTTTTGGATCTGTTGTAAAACCACGGTTTGAAACTTTGGTATGTTTTTAACTTGTTGTTACAGTGTTAAAACCGTAAGGCAATCCTTGTTGTCCTTATTTTTGTTAAGCTGTAATATTATTTATCTCTTACTCAGGCATACTCAACAATGGAAAAACATACATGCCTTATAAGGGAGGACACAAGTAATTTGCTCTTAAAAAGTTTATCTTATCCGCCTGTGCAAGTTGACAAGGGCCAACAGTTGCACGAGCATGTCACACTTCTTGGCCCAGTCAATGTGGCATTACCCACACCTTCTGTGGCCTCAGAAAATGGGAAGACTAGGACAGAGAACAAAAGTGCAGAGAAGACATCCAGCAGTGTAGAAGAGCAGGTATATCCTGTTTATCTTTCTTTCTTTTAAAGCGAGTTGTGTTACTCAATAAAGTGCACAGTTTTTTACTTGAAAACATTGAACACTTCCAAACCATTAGAATTTGCATTTGCTTTTGCTCATTAATGGGATTCATTTTCTTTTTGACAGAGTATAGAAGACCGGTTGAAATCAATAAATGCTGCTGCATCTGAAGTAAAAAGGTACCCTTTCACACTAACCTGAACTTAACATACCTGCCAAATTAGCTGTTGGTATTTGTAGGACAATCCTGCTCCTGTTTTGTCCAAACATGATTAAACACAAATTTGTTATGTTGATGCAGTAGTAATATTACTGAAGTTGAAGTTGATTTTATCCTGAATTCTATTACGTTATCTGTTACAAAAAGTGCTCATGACAGAGTAAGTGGCAGGAAAATAGTGTTAATAGTCACACAAATTTGCAATGCTAAGTTCAGTAAGATGTGTCCAATATCAAGAATATAAAATTCATCTACTTCTTTGCAGATCAGCATTTGAATGCATTGTAACCTACTGTAATTTTTATCAGTCTGATTATGTGAACTGTTAGGTGGAATATAAACATAAAGTTTCTTTTTTCAATCCTTTTGACACAGTGGAAGGAAAGCTGGTCTTCCTATGGCAGGCTCACTGGTCCAAATGCTAGTTCAAGCTCTTCACAGTCAAGACCACAAGCTCATGGAGGTAAAGCATAGACCTTTTGCAGCATTTGCAGTTAATTTTGTTATGAAGAAGTAGCAGTCACCAAGTGCAGTCAATCAATAATTTGAAGACACCGGAAAGTCACCCAAAAAATACTAATGTAGCTAAGTCGTAATCTCCACTAGCACTGATAAACACCCAGAAAAGGCCAGGAGTAGTTTATAGCAACTTCGGAATTTTGCAAATCAAGAGTTACTTTATTATGTTAAAATGTCACTGTTGTTACAGAATCCATTGGGAGGGTTTCTTGGGGGGTTTGTTTGGGGGTTTGTTTGGTAGTTGTTTTGTTTCAACCATTTCACAAACCTTTTCCCTCTGTATGATGGAGTTACCTGTCAAGAAAAAAATGTTTACTTGCATGTCCTGTGTACCACCATCTGTTTGATTATAATAATATTGCAGGTTTAATGAGTCTTATTAAAAACGTTTCAACTCATTTATAGGATGTATTACGGAGTGGTAGCAAGGAGTCTTTAATGAAGAATACAGTCAAACGCCTGCCAGCTAACTTGGCTATTCCACTGTTAACAGAGGTTGGCTTTAATTGATCAGTTTACAATTCAGTTGACCAAGAACATTTCAATATCCTTTTGACATCTCACGTAATTTTCATTAAATAATTGTTTGAATGACTTTTATTTCAGCTTGTTAATAAAATTCAAGCTTCCCCAGGAAGGTAAGGGTGCTATTTGATGCCCAGTTATTCTTCAAATTACTGTCAACAAATTTTTTTTAAATAAGGACGAAAGATACTGTATAGTACAACAAACAGTACCGCAGTACAGTACTGTACAGTAGCTTTCCAAAGAATGGTCACACTACATGGTTTGATCCATAGGTGAAAAAGTTAGATCCACACTGTATAGTAAAACAAACAGTACCACAGTACAGTACTGTTCTGTAGCTTTGTAAAGAATGGTCACACTGCATGGTTTGATCCACAGATGAAAATAACAGCGGTAAAACAAACAGCATCACTGTTTAGCCGCTTTGCAAAAAGTAGTGAATTACAGTGCGCTTACTCGAGCCCAGACCACCCAAATAAAGTCTCCTACAAGTTTTGAATGTCTGCTTTGACGCTGAACAACAGATTTGTGGGGAGTATTTTACCGACAAAGATGGTTCTTTTTCAATCTTAATATGTTTGTACAGTTATAGAGCATATTATTTGCATCAAGGTGAAATACAAAACATAAGTAAAGCTTCTGTTGTTTAGATACTCGATCGTGATTGGATAATTTATATGAAAATTTGATTGGGTGGCGTTGGTCAGAGTAGTCACACTGTAATATTCTAAGCCATACATTATTTTAAAAAGTGTTTTAAAGTTTCCTTTCTTCAACTTGACAGAGGTGAACATCTGATGCCTTGGATTCAACACATCCTGAGCACGCACATGGCATATTTAATGACGGTAGGGTTATGGACTTCTAAGTGTACGAGTTCATTTATTTTTGCCGAGTGTTAACAGTGAATAAAACAACGTTTGTACTCTAATACAATAATACCATTATTGTATTTTGTACAAATCATACTAATAGAAAACTGAAACGAAACTACGTCATGACTTAATTTCTTACTCATCCATTATATTAATCTCTAATCTGTGTAATGAGTACTGATTTGATGAACTTGTACCAACATTCATTGAACAGCCGAACATTTTGCCAAATTTGCCTTATCAGTCAATGCTTTGGTTTGTGGAGGCATTTCTTTTTAACAAACTTGCTTTTTTTAATTTTAATAAGGTGCCAAATTTGGTTGAATCTTTGAGTGGACTCTACACCATGATGGAGTCGCGAGTGAGTGTTTTTACTAAACTTTGCAAACTTCAAGGACGACTGGATTTAATTTTATCACAGGTAACACCAAAAAATAGTTAATTTATTTGATTCTCAGTTTAGCATCAAATTGAATTTTCGCATTGCTTACGTTATCCTCTTGGCATTGGCAGCTCGTAGTCGTCTGTTGTTATTGGACCATGTGACTTTTTTCGTGTGTTGTCATTGGGCATTGTTATTACTTTGGTTTTCTATTTGCCCAACCCAAGTGAAAGGGACTTTGGACAGTGGTTTTGAAGCCGACTCCGTCCCAGAGAAGCGAATGATGAGTTTGAAAATTGATAGGAATTGCCGTCAGATCAGTTAACAGCTGAAGACAGCTTACACTCTGACTCTCTCTGTGGCAAGAAGTCGGTGTAAACACATCTGCACGCAACTTGAACTGTAACTTTTTAAGTAACATTCATGATTTCAAACCAGCGTAGCATCAAACTGTGTCTGATCATCCACCTGGTTGCCATGTCCACTTTTTTTCACATTGGTTTGATGAACGAATTTATAATGTACACTTCATGTATGGTCCTGAGGGAAACAGTTAGTTTTGTTTTCCCGGAGTCTTGATGTTTCCCGAGACGAAGTCGAGGGGAACATCAGAACTCGAGGGAAAACAAATCTAACTCGTTTCCCGCGGGACCATACATTTAGTGCTTCGTTATATATTTAGACTTTCCCATAATTAAGCAATCATAGCAAAAACAAAAGAAACACAGATGGCCCAACTGGCGCGAGGGCAACAAATGCGCAGTTGTATCCAGGTCGGGATACATTTGAATTTGATCGGGGGCACGTGACCAAGAATCAACCAATCACAGTTCTCGTTTTGTTGAGTGAAAGTCTAGGCATATAACTACGTAAGTTGTGCTGTCCCAAGATTCAAAGGGAACTGACATTTCGAGCGTGATTGTTCTGTCACACCTGTCATGTTTCATGTTTCGCGGGGTAAACGCTTTCTCGTTTCACCGCGAAATTGTACTTTAGTAAAACCGGTTACACTGCTGATGAAGAGCGTATGTCTCGTTATTAATTGAGGGGTGAAATGGGTCAAGTTTCGGTGGATCAGAACGATGAGTCCTCCGTCATTCGCCCTGAATGACGACTTCCCACTGACAAAGCACCGGTTTCTGTAGAAACAAACTCTTTAAAAGTCATGTTTGCGTATTGCTTGTGGTATGCTTTGTGATCGTCTCTTTTTTGGTGACCTCCAGTGTTCAATTTGCTTCTTTTGTTTCTTGTGTTGATGTATTATTTGCGTATATATGTTTGACTTAAATATGCCATTTCCTTGCTTTGTTCATTTTGGTCCAGGTGGATTCTCAAAACCAAACTGCTGCCGAAGGAGGAGAACTCACCGAACCGTCTGTCGTGTTTCAAGAGGAAGGTAAGCTTTACAGGTTTCTGCACCATTTTTCAAACCAGTGGACCAAGTTTATTTAACTTAAGTTAACGTGGTTCTGCTTGTGAGAAATAAGAGTGAGACGGTGAGTTTGAATCCCTGGCCAAGTGAAGTCAACTGATTCATTGTGAGAAGTCTTAGTTAAGTGTGGTCGCAGCATGTCTACTCGCTGAGTTGACAACGTTGGTTTGGGGGAGGGGGGGTTGGTCATGTATTAGATGCTGTATCGCCTCATTCTCGTGATGTGTTTCACCTTTCCACTACAGAGAGCAGTGTAGAGTTGAGATCAATACCAATCATAGGCTCTGACTGATACAACTGTCATTGGTTTTAGATTCAGAAGAAGAACCAGCCGTATTGCGGGAGACGGATCACTCAGATTCTGATGTATGTCAAAACTGAACTCTTTTCCTTACTCATTCTTTGCCAGTTCGTTTCAAAGCCATTTTAGAATTAGTTTCTACTTTGCTTTCAAACCCAGCCCTCGGTCAAAGATCCCATGAATTTACCCATAACATGTCTAATGCCATGCTAGCAATATTAGACAACTGAAAACCATACCAAGCTAACTTTGGATGACTATGAAAGAATACATTTTCACGCATATTTGTATGTCCATGAGATTCTTCCCTGCTGCCTTGACTTGTTTGATGTTCGCATTTTAATTTTGATCGAGTCTTCGACGTCTTTCGTACGCGGGAATAATTTGGAGTTCCTGTTTTGAGATCAACCGGGGAAACAAGGGTTGGTGGCTGTTTTCTACGAAATTCGTTTTTGAAATGCAAATTGGATTTTAGTGGTAAATTGCTGTCAAGGAATTAAAAAGCTCAAACTGGTAAAGCTAGTCGTAAAACTTTACGTTGATGTATTAGGACAAAAGGCAAATGAAGCAAATGTTTCTTTGCAGGCGAACTGGGAAGAGGGAGTGGCCTCAGAATCAGAATCTGAAATTGAAAGTGAAGACAACAACGAAGGAGAGGATGAGGAGAACGAGAAATCCGACGTCAACTGATGTAAAGATTCTCGCTGGGATCAGACTGCAGTTATATTTTACAGAATAAATAGTTGTTGATATTTAAACCTGTTGCGATCTCTTTTTTTCTCTGAAATGCCTGTGATACTTGCTTCCGCCGTCAACGTTTTCATCTTTTTTGGAGGGGGAGGTGTGCCCTTCGGATTCATGTCAGATAAACAGAATCCTTGCCTTGCTGGACTTTTTGTGTTGGTGTGTGTTCACATCTCTTCTCTGTTGTATATTCAGCCTTGTATATTGTGCGCGTGTAAATATGCACACCTGCTCGCGCACACCTCAAATGGCCACGCCTGCATGAAGTGAATGCAATCAAAGCCCCTCATGTAGCGGTCAAGAAGTCGCTTCTCTCTTCGCGGTGGAAGGAGTTGTTCTCAAAGCAGCTCCGCGCATGAAGGATGGAACTCGGGCTCAACACTTGCCACATAATTCGCAGGCGACGTTAGTTCGTGTTCCCTTCTTCCAGTCTGCTCCGTTGCCTGACATTTGGATTGGTATAGAAAGGTAATTAAAATTTGTCCAACTTCTGAGTCTGTTTCGTGTTCATACAGAGGGAGTAAAAAATTGATATTCTTATATTCTCTATTTTCACCATAGAAAGGAGTGCTTGCAGGTGGCTCGAAGCTGAAAACTTGTTGACTGCCATCTCAGGTAACAGCTGTCTGCCTTGGTTAAATTGAGTGTTGTAACGGCGAGTACAACTTTGTGGCATTTTGAATTTGCCCTTTGTTTTTGAGCTGTTTATTAGAGACAAATGATGAGTACAAATTTGTGATAGGAATTGCCGTCAGATCAGTTATTACTTGAAGACAGTTAATACTCTGAGTCTCTGTAACAGATACTGAATTTGAACACAACTTCAGTTCTATTTGCGTTACAGGTTTAGTTGATCTCTGTGTTTCTTTAATTAAAGGGAGGCACCAACAACGGCATGACTTCATAAGTTTCCAGGAAGATGTACAAGGTATTTAAGGTGAGTGTTACGTTTGAAGCAATCGTTCCGCAAAAATTGATTGTTAATGAAGTAAAGTATGACCATATAAGATGGCAGAAATATATTGAACACTAGGCGTGATTTGAGGTAGTTTGTGCCAGTCTGTTCTTTAGGCCAGCTAACCGCGGTAGTAGAGAATTAAAGGGGGAATTTATACGCGATTTAGATGAGTAGTTAGACCCAATTCAGTTGTGCGCGTATTCATAAAAACCGCTGAAATTTTCTACTGATCTTGTGGCGCCAGTTGTGCGCTTTTTGACCCATTAGCGAGGAGAGAAATTAGTTTTCTAAAGGCAAAGTTTTCATGCCTTTTTTCTAGAACTGAGGTGGAATGCAGAAACTTGGGTGTTGTTCCAAAGTTCAAAATAGTTTTCCAGTTATACGCTAAAATACAGAAGGGCACCGAAACCTTCATGCGGCTCCGTGGACGCGTGTAGCCAACTTATTGTTGCCATGAATGGGTTATTCGTAGCAGGAGCGTTTGTAAAAAAAATCGTTTCCAGGGAAAGGAATGATGAGTAAAGGTAAGATCAATTACTAACTGAACAGCTGAGGAAAACCTCAAGACTCTGACATCCTCTGGAGACACGAGATGGCAGTCTCGGTTCTACTGTCACTTCTAACTCCTGCCATTTTGTCAGTGAGGGAAGGGGAAACTAAGGGTGCGTTCCTGTGGTATGATCTGGATCTGGAATTGTGATCCGAGATCAAAGAGAGTGTGTCCAGAGTGGATTCATCGGTGTCTTTGATGTGCCATGATCCGTGTGATCTCCAATCACAAATCCAGGTCCAGATCATACCACAGGAACGCATCCTAAGAGCTTGTGTTACCATTTTCTCCATTCCCTGTCGGTATTTCAGTAACTAGACCAGTTTCCATGTTAATCATAACTATAACAAAATTCTCAAATCTGATTGGCTATCAACTGCCCTGATTTCAGCCTTAATAGGACAGTTAAATAGGACAGTACGCGTCATGCCTGAGTAATTGGACAGTACGCGCCATCACGCGCGCGCTTAAATGGCTTTTTTTTCACTGCTGGTATAAAAAATCTTGGAATTTCATGTGTTTTGATTAAAAGAAAGAAGTTTATTCATCACAAATTTTGTTAAAGTTATGATTAATTGGTAATAAGACTTTGTGTCGTCCAATTCGGTCTGCAATCATACTCGTGATTAAACAAATCGGACTCCCGCTACGCGGTCGTCCGATTTTGTTTATCACTCCTATGATTACAGACCGAATTGGACTCCACTCAGTCCTATTACCATTACTTATTATTTTATTATTATTTATACTTTTACTTTATTATGTATACTTTTACTTTATTATTTATACTTTTACTTTAAAAGGCTGTGAAGAACGGTGAATCCTGTGAACAGGCGTGGCATTGGATGCAACACGATATCACGAAGAGGAGGCAATAAAATTTCCTAGGAGCCCAATCTCTCCGCGGACTCTGGTTGGGTCTTGATATTGTTCGCACAGATTTCATGTGGCAATTGTGTCACCTACCGTTGTTTTACACGATGGTTCAAGGAAAGAGTGACATGGGTACAGCGTCTTTGCTATCGTTCGACCATTAATTACACTGTTGTTCAAGTTGTAATAATATACATGTAAAAATTTCAAAGCACTGATTGGCTGAGAGCATGTCAGTTAATTTCAAAAAGTGCAGAAAGTTGTAATTGAGTGCAGAAATTTGAAATTATATTTTTGCATGTATATCATTAACAGGTAACCAAATAATTTCAAGTGCGATTTTGTGTAAATAAGCACTCGTAAATGTTTTAAAGAAAACAAGTTGCACTCGCCCTGCAGACTCGTGCCATTTTTTCACTCTGAAAAACTGATGTGTGCACAATCGCCTCACGGTTAGCTCAGTTCGTAGAGCGTCGGCCTGCTGAGCGGGAGGTCGTGAGTTCAAACCTGGGCCGGACCAACACTCAAGGTCTTAAAATAACTGAGGAGAATGTGCTGCCTTTGTTATGACATCTGCAAATGGTTAGACATTCTAGTCTTCTCAGACAAGCACGTAGGCCCCGTCTCACAGCACTGTTCTTACGGGACATTAAAGATCCCACAACACTGTTCGAAAAGAGTAAGGGACGTATATCCCGGTGTTGTGGTCGACCTTTGTGAAGTTTGATTGTAATTGATTAATTCGTTACATAGTAGAGGGGACAAACTATGTTCGTTATTGGAAGATTGATGTAAAGCGCCTTTGAACATATCCATATGAAAAAGTGCGCTATACAAATATTCATTATCATCATCATCTCATTTAAAACCATTTTCTTACCTAACAAAAAAAATGGGACGGAAACGGTCAGAGGACTAACTGCCAAGCTACCTTACAAATCAGATATTTACGTAAGCTAATAATATTCATTGCCCTGAAGCTATCAACCTCCCCGCGCCACGTGATCGTCCGATTTTTTTGGCTACTGCATATGAAATAATGCAGGAGCCAACATGTCAAAGGAAACACGAGTGATTGAATGAGTGAAAGAGCCAATCAGCGCGTGCCTAGTATTAAGCCAATCACAATATACAATACAATTCGCGCACCGCGAAGAATTGTGGTGGAAATCGGCCTAGGATCAAAAAATTTACAGCGGCCGTCCTATATTTGGACGACATTCCTAAAGGAAAGATACTAGATTTCATATTTTGTAACTTTTATATCGATTTATTTTTAAACTCAGAAGAGAATATGTAAAAGTAATGAAATCGAGGAAAGGCGATAGGTATGGCAAAAAGGTCCGAATAAACTTATTAATGCAGTAGCCACATGCATGCAATGCTTGCCTATTTTATATCAGTCAAATGATCAATGTGGTATGTCACAGGAACCCCATGTTTACGTAACATTCTGGGAAAATGGACGTGCAAGTACAGAGAAAATTTTCCAGACTAAAGGGGGCAAAGCTTGTCACGTAGCTGTATAGGGTACAAAATTTGATTACAAAGTACTAAGCCTACCAAGATTGATCATTTTGTATTAAAATCTGGAATGTTTATTAAACAATAAAAGTAGTTTTATTCCGCCGGAACTCAATTTGATTTCCGTTAGTTTGATAACCTGTTGCCCTCGACATTTCCTCTTTATCCGTAGTCTGTGTTACCTTAAACCTTTTCCGTTGAAACACTGCACTCATTGTTATTTTTTTAAATAGCTACATAATTGGCTATATTTAAATAAATGCGTATTCTGTACATAGAATTCGCTATTCCTTTCCAGGTTAGGCTAAGAGACAGCCCCAGTGTTTTCTCACCTAAAAAATTCCAATAGTTTCCCTGGAAAATGTTGACTCTTAAGAATGTAACAAGAAACGCTTCACGATAGAGAACAACAAAAAACAACTAGCACTTAAAAAATAAAATGCATACGACGGCGGAAATCTGAAACCCGACTCTTCAGTCTTGGTCTGATAAGTGCAAGCGCTTATTGGTTGTTCACGATCAGGAGACCGAGTTGCCACCCCAGGAATAGACCCCTTCAACGGTCTTCCAACACGATAACACGATAAGGTGGTCATGCGAGAATCACGATAGATCCAAGTCCATTTAAAATGATTGACCATAGTTGTCCTACGTTTGCACTTGTCAAGGTTTGAAAACTTCTTGGTACAAACCGGATAAACTCGCATTCATGAGAAGGTTTCGTGTATGACGGATCATTTACGAGGCCCGCCATGCTGTTTGTGATCGTTGTATTTCTTCTGGCAGACGTGTACGCCGTTGCATGTGAGTTGTATATTATGATGTTTTAGTGGGAAATGTAAGAGTTTTAAGAAACATTTCTCAAAAACACTTTCTAATTGGTATTTGTGTGGCATTTGCTTTGCAGCACTTCCACCCCCAACTTTACTCGCTCTTATTTTTTGCAAAGTTTCATCGAATTGTATGAAAAGGTCATCAAGCTAACCTATAAGTTACACACTGATTTAAACATCCGAAGTTGGATAAGTTTGTATTCACTGCTTGAATAATTTAAATCTTATGTCATCCCCAGCATGAATAATGAGTCATTCATTAGATGGAAAGTGCTTGTATATTCCCCTTTCGAGTAGCAACCGCGCATGGATGTTTTTATGGTCATTGTTGTGTTTACACTGACGTTGCCCAATTTTATTCACTATCCTAATGACTGGATTTTGTTTTGCCTACGGGCATGTGCGAGTTGCTTGTTGTGACCTATCCTACACAGCGAAATAATCAGACGCAATTCCAGACACAGAAAAAGGGAAAAAAACTCCGGACCGAAGGGCGCACTTCGTAGCGGGGTCAATTTAGTATTTTGTTATTTGAGAGCGATGTTGTATGGATTGCAAAGGTGCTATTTTTCGTCAAATTTGTCTTTTCTACAGTCTAACTCTGAAGGGGGCCCCAATGGCGAAATAATCTCTTCCAAAAATATTTCTTTTTACTTTTTTCTGGAAGATGTTCCCTGCTAGCAGATTTTTATCTTTTTTGTTCCCGACCAAGTGTAAACAAAGGAAACCAAAATCTGCTAGCAGGAAAAGGGATCAGTTTTCAAAACATCAGATGACCTGACTGACTTGCAAACCAGTTTTGCCTTCCTTTTGCAGTTTGGAATACAGCTCACAAAATCAGAGGCAAACAGCGAAAAAAAGCTTATAAGAGTGTTAAGTTTATTTTGCTTGCTCAGTACACTTCAAGTTAGCTTTGAAAAACCAATGCACCAGAAATTAAAATGGATCGGATTAATATATAGATTTAGCCAAGCCTAAAAGCGGGGCTCCCGTTAGTACTTTCATTTCACTTTAAACTGTAAAAGCATTCTAAAATATTGCGAAGGAATTCACAAACGTTTTTAACTATAGTTAAGTGTCGAGGTCGGTTAACTTGCTATGATTTTTGTCTTAACTTTCGTCTGCCATAAGTACGGTCTTTCTACCTACAAAGTCATGGAGTATATTCTACAAAAAACACAAATTATCAATGTACTGTATTCTATTCCTGATGAAATTAACCATTCTATTTGCGTAAATGTATTTAAAAGATTTGCACACGCTACTGGGAAATGCAGGACACAACTCTTGTCATTTTCGTGTTAAAACGAACACCTCGGTAAAATAAATGTTTACTCCAAGCAGGGTGCAAAGAAAATTAATTTTACAGATTGCCCTTCGGGCAACCTGTAACCAACATCTACCAGCCCGAAAAACATTTTTCACGAGAATGAAAAAATAATTATTAATTATTCTTTTCTTAATTACATTGTAAGTTTAAAAAATTACTGCCTTCATTTATTCACTACAATCAGCTGTAATTACTTAACAAAAGAAATAAATAACCGTAAAAGTGTGAACTATAAGTAGACCTGGTCCAACGCAGCACGTGAATGACTAACATACATTTGAGACATTTTACAATTTAGAAGAACATTTTTTACGAAAACAACGGCGTTGAAACCAAAGTTCTCAATCGACACACTAAATGACAACGTCGACAACGCGAAAAGCTGCCAGTGAAAGCGCTACATTCTGCAATTTGCCGCTACCAAGAGAAAATTCCCGCGGGAGTATTTCTTAGCCGTCGACAGGGGAGATGTATATATGATTAAAGGATATAAAAATTTGAAATCTTTCATCAGTTTGCTTCTCATTCAAAAGTAGTGCATTCAGAAGATCATTTTTCTGAAGAAGGTTTGTTTAGAAGTCGGTTTTCCATGTCAAGTGTCAAAAGTGGAAAGTGCGAGTGCTGAGTCACGCATCAGTGAGCAAATATTATGCAGACAAAACTTATGCAAATTTGTGGTCCATAGCACGGAGTCTTTCCACTTCTCGGCTTTCTTCGCTACAATTTTGTCTGTTTTCCACAGCACGGAGTCTTTCCGCTTCTCGGCTTTCTTCGATAAAATTTTGTCTGTTTTCCACAGCACGAAGTCTTTCCGCTTCTCGGCATTCTTCGCTACAATTTTGTCTGTTTTCCACAGCACGGAATCTTTCCGCTTCTCGGCGTTCTTCGTTAACATTTTGTCTATTTTCTCGAGCCCGGACTCTTTCTGCTTGTCGGCGTTCTTCGCTATAATTTCGTCTCCTTTCTCTTTCCCGAGCGCGCCTTCTTTGGCGATCTACTTCGCTCATTCTTCCTCAGTTAATTCTTGCTCTCTTTCCCGTTGCTCTTCACCTGAACCCTGTGTTATGCAAATTATATTTTCTCTGCTATTGTTTGTTGACATAGCAATAGAAATTGTTTCGTTTATCCTTTAGTAAAACTTTAACAGTGTAGAGTAGTAATATTGTGTCTCAAAAGACAATGAACTGAAAATTTCTTTTTCAGTCGTCAACGCAATTTCCCGCCAAAAATATGCGGGCTACCAGAACAGCTTCCAAATAAATCACGTCACCTCGATGAGTTGACACATGAGCCCACAATATTGTCATGTGATGCTGGTCAGTGGCTATCCCGTTTTGACAGCTGTCAATTGACCATATTGTGAATGTCCAATATAGAAGATGTGGATTTGCCAAGACAAGCCTGAGATACCCCTCCCTTCCTTTTGATAGTCTCCCCTACCCTACCCGTACAATCTGTAGACGCGTACGTACGGACGTACTACGTACGCTCGGTCGTACTACGTACGCTCGGTCAGTCACGTGACAACCAAAAGAAAAGAGGTTGACCATATTCCATGATTATGGGGCTCTGCTCCACGCGCGCTTCGCGCGCGGGAGCCCCGCTAATATTGTGCATCTTATCAGAAGGTAATAGCACGAGTTTGATTTTGTTTTCTAAATTTAAAGGTGTAAGACCTCCAGAGAGGCCAGTGGTGCCAAACATAACAGCTCTCAGTTCGACTGAGGTGCGAATAACATGGTGCCGTGTGAGCTCAAACAAAGTGGAGATAGATCATTATGAGCTGTTTATAGACAGTAAACTGGATTATTCGGGGATAGATGTCATCTATACTGCCAAGAGGCTGAAGCCATGGTCTTGGTATGAAGTCAAGTTACGAGCTTGTGGTATTTCTCCAAGCTCTTGTTCACCATTTTCAAGACCAGTTCTGGTGAAGACTCTAAGAGACAGTAAGCAATAAACCATGCATGATCATGTCAGTTCCGTAGAGAGTCCATCTTGTAGCTCAGTTTTGCCCATTTTTCTTTGCATTTCATTTTTTTGTAAGGTCATAGAGGATAATAATGTGGCAATGAGGCAAAGGTAAATATAATTGTATCAAGAAATAAAACTTGGATTGCAACATCTATTAATTGCCTCGTGAAAAGCTACTAATAATGTGGCCCATGACATTCTTCTAGAGTAAAAATGGATTGTGAGAAACCAAAGCCAATGGCAAAAACAGCTAGCAGACAGCAATTTCAAAGTTTCAGGTTTCTTTATAACTATACATCAGTAGACCACTGGAGGTAAAGGGGTGTTGGTGCATAAAAGCCGTGAGTTAGTATAAAGCATCATTACTGCCAAAAAGCATGACAGAGCAAAGTCACAAAGCAGCCGTAATGGGGTATTTTCATTAAGTAGGTACTTTTTCCTAGCTAACATAATCCTAACAGTAAGGTAACATTCTCACTGATTTATCACACTTCAAAATAATGTAAGGCTGTGAGTAAACACTTCAATGATATCACATCTAGTCTTTTCCATCATTATGTATTAATGTTTGAAAACAAGTGCAGTTGGGTTAACATACTGCTACCATATGAACATCATTTTAAAATCTTTATTGCTTGGGAGCATCATTGTATATGTTCAACAAAAATTTAATTCTATTTTTATGTTTTATTTTTTACTATGTTCTTCTCAGATGACAACAGTACAGTGATCCAGTCTGGAGTAACCATATTTAAGGTTGTCATTGCGCCAACGTACATGTTTATGTTAGGAATGTTGGCAGGGGTGCTGGCACTCTCATTTGGACTCATGTGGAGGTAACATAGCATTCATGGCAAACTTTTTACATGCATAGCCAGTGTGTTTATGGGGGAGCAAATCATATTTGCCGGCAGACTCCCTATAGACAGAGACCGATGTATTGCTTATAGTTTGACTCTGCAAGACTTTGGCTTACTGTGGAGTATTAGCTTGATGCTCTGGTTGTGAGTTTGTCTGTGACAGCGCTGAAAGTGCATCTTTCACAAGTAATCCAGGCTCAAAATATACCTTCTTAATTACTTTTCAGTCCTTTGACTTTGACATTCAAATTGCATTTGTATGCAGGATGTTTGTCCCATGCCGGAACCTAGTTTAATGGCCTCACTACCATGAGTCTCCTATAACTTGGTGGTAGAACATCCAAAAGAGTAATTGGAAGATCGCAAGTTTGACCCCTATTGGAATAACTTGAATTTGCTTTTCCCAAGTTTGCCTGTAGCAGTGCTGAAAAACTGGCTCCTTTGTGATTTCCATAAGACATTTGGAAGATATATATATCAGTTCTACAATCCCAGCCTTGCGCTAGAATTTCTGGTATGAACACATCAAGGTTGGTAGTAGATACATGGGATCCTCCCACAATCCTTGATGAAAGCAGCATAGTTTCAAGACCTAAGGTTACTTTTGTCCATTGGGTATATAACTAATGATGTTTCCTGGCTTTACAGATACTTTCAGAATGCTGACTGGAGTGGTGAACCAGTGTTTGAACTCCCACAGTACATGCACATCAAGGAGAAGCAGATGACAGAAGAAGACCACAACACCTATGATCCTACATTCAACCTGTGTTCATTGCTATCACAAGCTCAACTTCTCCAATGCCACAGCTATGACAGTGCAAATACAACATATCTTTCAAAGGCATGCCAAGTTGACAACACAGGATCTAAACCTCTGGAAACTGCAAAGTCACCTGAAGAACTTCAAGAAAAAAACTTTGTTTCATTGCCTTTTGTATCACTTTCTTATGACAAGTTTTCAAGTGGAGAAGTGACCACTGAATCTGTTCCAACATTGCAGTTTGTTAGTGGCAAAAAAGGTGGCAAAGTTTTTCTTGAGAGTGGTGTTGAGGGGTCATCCTTAACTCAAATAAACAATGACAGTCATCGGGACAACTGTGTTTATGACAAACAGACAGTTTTGTCAGTTGGTAGCAACTGCAATTTGCAACAGCTAGAACCAGAACTTTCACATACTATTCCAGCTTTGGCTAGTGCAGCAGTTTTAGAGGATCCGTGCCTGCAAACTGCAGGCTCACCAGAGGTGACATCGGTAATGCTGTTACATGCAACACAAACTACATCTTCTACTATGCAATTAGAGCTAAAGCATAAAGCTGTGGTAGCAGATGTTAAAGTATCACCAGCTTTAGTAGTTGCCATAGATAATAGCAATATATACATTGGTGCTCAAGAGTGTGCAAGCATGATAAATCCTAATGATCGTAAGAGACATGTTCGAGTTAAACTTCAGAACTTGGTAAAGATTTTGGAACGTGAAAGAACAAAGACAAGAGGCTTTGCTTGTGGGTCCAGTCCTCCTGCCACAGAGCATGTATGGGAAGTGTACAGGTAACTTATACAGTATGTAAAGCTTTTACTTGCAGTGAACAATCGGCAGCAACTCCTTGATATACAAGGCACAAATTAAGATTATAATTTATTTTGTAATGAAAGGCAGTTTAAGAGGTTAATGCCTATCAAAAGGTTGTTAGGTCACCTCTTCTTTAGACTTTCAACAATAACTTGACCATGTTACAATGTGAAATGGCATGAGTCAAATTTGATACTTTTAAGCTTTTCCCATGTGGAATGCAAGAGTGACTTGGTGTATCACATGAGACTGAAGGTTGATAGACAAGATGCCTCAGGGATGAAAACCTTTTATAAATACAACTGATCTTTCAAGTGTGATTTCTTTTTCATAGTGATGACTAACAAGGTACACTTATTTCTTCACAGACGTTTAGGATACACAGTTGACCTGGAGGAACGACGTGGAAAAGATGAACAGAGGGTTGACGAGGGATTGCATCTGTGTATCTACAAGGTAAATGGACTTTTACAATCCACAACTGATCACAGGAATTTTTAACGGTGATCTCATTTGTGAATAGTTCAACACATTGAACAGGACTTGGCTCATTCCTTTTTTCACTAAAATAATGCTTAATACATTGTCATGGTAAAATTGCTTCAGTTTGTGGAAAAGTGGGTATGTACACAGTAAAGCAGTCTTCCAGTTAAAAACAGGAATTGCTGCCTGGATGTTTGTCATTATTGTTGCCATTATCATTCTCATCACTTTGTCCAGGAAAGAAAAAAAGCTGCTTAACTGGTATTTTACCATGCAAAGATAGGAAACCTAATTGTAAGACATGATATTTGCTACAGGCACTGTGTGAGCTTCCTGCTGGCGTCCTTGTGCTTGCCACTGGTGACGGAACAAAAGGCAAATCAGAATGTGACACCAGCTTCCCAGGCTGTGCTGTCAGTGCACTACAACGAGGATGGAGTGTAGAAGTTTACTCATGGAAGCACAGTCTAAGTGCAGAGTGGAATAAACTTGCTAAAAAGCACCCTGACATGCTAAATATTCATTACTTGGACAAGTAAGTCTGTATTCTACAAAATGATTGATTTTAAACAATAAATCACCCGAACAAGAGGAAAAGGTGGTAGGTGCACACAACTGTTGCCACTACCCCTTGCGATACAGCACTAGCCCTTACATGTTACACAGAAGCGTGTTTAAGGAAGTTTATAGATGTAAATTGTATGTTCGGCACCTCATGCTTGATTTGTTTCATGGTAAGGTCTCAATATATATTGTTAATAGGGGAAAGATTAAGTGTTAGAAAGTTCACCCTGCTACTGGAGGCAATGTGTTTCCAAGTCATTTTATCTTCCTGCTCTGTCATTATTTTCAAGTAAAAAATGTAAAGTATGATTCAAGAAATTTGAATCACATTGCATGCCTCTGAGAATTGACAGAAATATGCATCTTGCCTACTTTAGGTGTACAGTAGTGAACCACCAGTTTCAAACTGAATTAATTCTTTGCTGTTTTGAGCAAAAACATTCATTCAGCAATAATAAAGCAAAGTATGTTTAAGTGTGGAAACAGTATTGTAGTGGGGAAGTATGCTAGAATTCAAGCCCTGGTGATTGCACTGTTTTTTCCTTAGACAAGACACTTAACTGTGCACTGTCTCTCTCCACCTGGGTGTGTAAATGGGTACCATGATATAATGATGGGGGTAACTCTGCATTGGAGTAGCATCCCAACCAGGAAGGGGGGGGGGGGGGCGGAATTAACCATGCCCTCAGGTGCTTCATGCTACTGAAACTGTGTGGGCTTTAAGGCTTGTGTGCACCTTTACTATATGTTACATCTGTCATTACTTGTTTCCTCTGACAGGTATGTTAACAACATCACATTTGTAGATGGGAAATATGGAAGAAAATGTTTGCCAGTACCTGATGCCAGCCAGCTAGTGAAGTGACTGCCAAACACGAGATGCTAGAAGAAGCAGAGGCAATCAAGACAATGTCATTAACAGTCACATAAAATAACTTGCATTTGCATTTATTACTGAAGTTTCAATTTTTTCCAAAATTTGTCATTCTTCAAGTGCAAAGTATAACATTATGTTTTCCGTAATTCTGTACCATACAAGTATTGTTGTCGGGTTGATGCCAATGTTGGTTTCTCTCTACAGTGGAAGTTTGCTAGTTCATCACTCAGATATAACATCTGTATACTCATATAAGGAAGAAAATATGATATGTGTTCATCAACTACAGAATTCTTAAGTTGATAATCATACGTTCCCTTCCAAGATCTGAATGAGTTACATGCATGTTCCAAAAGATGTTTTAAGATATATGAGCTTTTTACTAAAAATAAATTTACTGTTAACTTAGTTTCTAAAGTTATTGAAAGGTGGCGCTGTCAGTAAGTTTTACGCCTTCCCGTTACCAAATAATTAAGGCTAAGCTAAGAGAATTCAAGCATATTCCCAAGGGAATAGCATTGGACAAACTACTAAATTAGTACTGCTTTGTTAGGTCCCTTTTCACATCTCAGAATTCTATAAGGCCTGTATTGCATTGAGTTAGATGCCACTGACTCAGTGTCCTAATTCTCAAGAAAATTAATGTTCTTGTCCCTTGTGGTAATTCCCTTGCCCTTGAGCCCTGTCAACAATCATATTGTAATCTCAATAAAGCGTCATTATATCCACTCATTGTAACAAGATGTATGTATTTATGTTCTATACATGCCAAGATGAAAATCATGATACAGTGTATGACTTAAAAAAATATCAATTCACAATACTGAAATACGTTATCACTAAGAATGTCATTTTTAATTTAACTACTGATGCTATATATATCACATTCAACATTTTATGGATTTATACTGTATGCGGATACGGTAATACTGTTGAATGGCAAGGTTGCACACTACTGCATATGCTGTTATAAGTACCATTTGCCTGTATAGCAAAGAACACAAAAATAAATGTTAAATCAAAACGAGGCTGTAATAACTCTTTTGGGGTGAGTTAAAATTAAATTGTGAAATGTTGTTTTGTTGACAGTTTAATTTAAAGTTTTTATTGCTTCACTCTCAAAGTGGTCACCTGTTTTATGTGACATTTGTGGGGGAAAAATGCATGACAAAGCCCAAAGAATGAACATCTGTGTAGGAGGTTAGTTTGCATTTAAAGTTGAAAAAACGAAAAGAAAGGAAAAAAAAGGAACATAAGAAGTTTTGTACTAATAACATTGTGGTCTTTTTAACTTCTTTATGAACAGATCAACAAAACACTTTGCTCCTTAGTGAATCAGACTGCTACTCCTGGTGTAAAACCTTCAGAGCATTATATCTAATACACTCATCAACAGATCTATCCTTGCAACAAAGCTTTTGATTAGTGAACCAGTCGGCAAAAATCTTAATTTTGATAAATGAAGTGAAATGTAAACTGTACTAAATGGCAATGATTGTTTTCAAGACCACTTCGGCCTGGAGTAATTCTTGGGCATGTAAACTGAAATCTGTATTGGAAAGTTCCGGTAGTTCTCTTTGGAACAAAGGGATACATAACTTCGCTTGGAAAGTGAAAGGCAAAGAATGGAATTCTAATGAAAATAACACTGAGGCAAATTCTTTAAGTAAAGTTCTGGATAGAGAGTTTTTAAAACTGCCTCTGAACAGACAAAAGTAAGGACCAGTTGTACTTCTCTACTACCTTTTTCTGTTCTCAATTTTCTGCAAATTCCAACAATAATCTAGCTACTGAGTTGCTTTAGACTTCTTAGCTTTGTTCTTTTCTGTTCTCTTGTCTCTCTTCTTTAAATTGTCCATATTTGCTTTTAATACATTTGCATAAGCCTGCAAAATATTGAGAAGAAATTGAGTCATCAAGGAGGATATGAAGTTCGATGAATACAAACACTATTTGTCTCAACTTAAGTTGTCTTACACATTTAATATTCTTATAATAATTTATTGGACCACAAGTTTGGGTTTTCTATGTGGCAATAGTTGATAAAATATGCAGCATACAACAAGACGCCCTAGGGGGCTACTGTAGGATTTTAGATGTTAATGTGGTACAAACAGAATCATCAAGTAAATCCCTATAAATTGAAGCAACCCCCTCCCACCACCCCAGAAAAAGAAAAAAAGGGTGAAGACTAAACAAGCCCTACTCCAAAGCAAATCTTTCTGTGCTATAAATGCAACCTGATAATTTTATTTATCACCAAAAATACTTGGTAAAGTAAAACAACCCAAATAGACTAATAATATGTGATAAATGCCCTTTATGTGCTATGAAGTGACCACTCATTTCTGCTATAGTTATGCATAAAAAATTACTATGGTAATGGTCTTACTCTCAAAATTTATAATCATCCTTTGCAACACTCACCAATTGAAATCTATTTACATCCTTTGCATTAACCTAAAACAAAAAAAGTGAACAAGAGGCCATCAGAAATAGTGATAAAAGTTTTGTTAAATGAACATTATCACTGAATGGTAACTTGAGTTAACAGAGCAAATGACTCTAGTTGTTACCACAGTGCTAAGCTTCTTTTTCCCATTTGTTGCTCTGAATAAACATCTACTTTCTCCCTCCTGTTCAACTGCTGTAACTTTTTGAAGTCTTTTGGCTCCTCGAGGTTTAGGTTTTGGTTTCGTCTGACCGTGATCTAAGAATATAATATAAAATAAAAAGGTAACGCGGTCAAAACCGAACACCACGGTACTTCTTGAAAATGGGAAACATTCGAACCGTGATTTAAAATGGCATGGTAGAGATCTCTTCAACAGTATAGTCCAAATTCTAATACGTGTTATCAGATCATACTTCATGAAAATCCTCTCATCAAGAGAAGAAGCTTACACTTAAACGATTTCTGAATATTTTAGTGAAACTCCAAGTGACCAGCACATGCATGCTCACGTACATCTTTTCATGGTAATGTTGACTGATCCAGCAGTCCTTGTTTTCTGGAGAAGAAGCGTGAGTTGCGTAAGGAACTGAAAAAAGAAAAGGTTGGCCAATGGTCAGAAGTAATCAAAAGAAGTTCCCTACAAAGAACGAGAATCTTTGCGGCTTCCATTATCATAGCTTACTCCATCGTTGTCGAGCAGAACCATATTTTTCTCTTTCACATGTGAAATGACCTCGTACCCAGGGTCTTCTCGGCAATTTTGTTTTCAAAGATGGAGGTTCGGAAGCTAACCAATCAGAGTCGAGAACTGATCACAAAAGTACTGTCTAATTTTATAAATCAAACGGTAAACATTACAGCTGGCACATCTCAAAGTAAAATTGTATTAGCTATGCAGAGCGTCCGTGGTTTTTATCCATTTGACTAAGACTCAATTTTCCTCTAAAAAAATTGTGCATTATTATTATTATTATTATTATTATTATTATTATTATTATTATCCAAAATGGATCCTATCTATGCTCAATACTCGTTCAAGAGCCCATTAACCGGAGCATGCATCTCCCATACCATGCCTCCTGCCATACTAGGTCTGTGAAACGGCGTTTTCACAATTAAGGTTATTACTCGGGCTTCCGTAGGAGAGCCCGAGTCGTAAAATGCTAGCGGTTTGGTCGCCAAAAGGGGGGTCATGGTCCCAGGCGTTCCTTGCGTGGACTGCGGAAACTGGGGATGAGAAGGCGAATTCATGTGCTCGCTTTACGTAAACAACATGATTTACCGAATGGCCGTTTGTGTGAAGACCGTTTTGCAAAAATACAAACGCACACGCCGTCCGTGATAGGCCCACACTAAATGATGTCTAGCGTTGTCGAAATGGGCTGTCGATCCACGAATACTAGCTTGAAGGCTAGACCAACGTGCAGAGTTCATACTAGTTCTACGAGATAACAAATGAGCCATATGTTAGCTGCCAAAACTGTGATAGCCGATTGAACAACACACTATGACACTGAGACGAACACATCACTTGCTGAAAAATTTAGGAATGTTGGAGAACACAAATTCGAAGCTGGCGCTAACAGCAGCGAATTGGACAAGGATACTGACAGAAACAACTTGAATAGTAGGGTTAACTATCTAAGCTTAGTTCTTCCGTTAAATATCCTGTTTCTGTTATTGGTTTTTATTGGGCTCAATACTTGTAAAGCGATCGTAAATGTTGGTTTGCTCTTTTTCCCGGAATTGCATGTGCTTGATAGAATAAAGACATGAAGAATACTCTTGACGACTGTGATCTTCTACAAAACGTTGTCAGTATGACTAATGTACATGAACATAATGATGTTCCAATGTCAATAAAAGTACTACAATTCAGATCTCGTTCTGCAATGTATGTATATTATGACTGTGCTCGTGATTTGTGTGAGCGGCTGTACACACGCCAATAAAATAATGATTTTCATTCGAGTAATTGAACTGACTGGTGGCACAAATAATCGTCAGAAAGTGGTACTGGAGTGACCGGTAACGAAAATTGCCCACACGGATCCGGCATGTAGTTGCGTACACATTTTAGGCGTGGTAAATATTCAAGTAAAACGTTCAACAAGAAGCCACTGAAGCCCGAGTGAACGCTCCTCAAGCGTCTTGTTTTTAGATCGTCTCTACCGCGAATTGGTTTGGGAGAGCCAATCACAAGTTAGTGCATGATTGATATGTAGCATGATAACCGCCTGTAGCGACAACGAACATCGCCGACATACACGAGTCTACATCGGAGTGTTCGGACAACATTTCTGAGGACAGTCAAGGTATTTACACAGAGAATAGTAGCTCCGATGAGATAACTGAGACAGCGGAAACAACTTTTTTTCACGGGAGAGGCCGCTGTAAAAATAACCCTACTTATGAACCTATAGCAGTTGCACGCTCCGGGTCAGTCTCAGGGCTCCTGACTCGTTCTGCTACTGCTGAGGAAACCAAGAGAACATGAGGAAACCCAATGGTTATTTTATATTTCTGAATTGTCAATCAAAGGCATTTTAAGGTCAACCGAAGAAATAATAGTTAAAAAGAGAACTTGCAGAGTACTTATAAACAAATTCTTGAACACCCGATAGCTAGATAGATACAAAGAATGCACTTCCTAAGTAGGGAGGGGTAGGGAGTTATTCTTCATGGGAAAGACCTCCATCTTTGTAACCAAGCATGTAGGGTCTTTGGGGTAATACCGTCTTTGGAGTGGAGTGCTCGCGGGCTCTTTCTGTAAGAATCGATCGAAGAGAGCGAAGATCGATCGGAAGGAACTGCTTATAAATTAAAAGTGGTTTTGAAAATGAGCTCCTTTCACTTCACAAAAATACCACCGGAGGAACAGCTGTACACAGATACCAAGCTACTGAACAGGTTTGAAGAGAACGCGTTCTGCCAACTGCTGAACATCGTTTTCTCGTTTTTGGTTTCTCCAAAAGAGGGGGAGCAGTTTTTGTCTCAAGTTACAGAGTTCGGCGATGAACATGGCGTCAGCTCAAATGCTCTCAAGAACGTAGTTAAAAGTCTTTTGAGCTTCTTCAAGAGCGCATTAAAAAGCAACTTGACACCTTCGCAAGTAAAAGAGGACCTAGAGCATCTAGGTGAGAAAGTTTACTAGACTCAATATTTTGAACGCTTTCAACCCTACACATCAAACTATTGGGTAGGCCTTCATTTCCCGTACATGTGTCACAAATCATGGAGTAGCTAGATTTACATATCACCTCATACTTCATTATGAGTTCTGTACTGTTTCGTTTTCCGAAAACCAGAAATGTTTGCATGTGCGTCACAATTCAGCTTCAGCATGCCTAGTGAAGCACAGGGTGATGTGGAAACCTGTCTTATGGGGCCTCCAATAGTGATGAATATCAGTCATGAGAATATAAAGAAATGGTCAACACAGATACTTTTTTTGGGTTGATATCCTAATATGTTTCCTTCACTGGTGCTGTATGAAATGCATGGAGACCAAAATAGAAAATCTGTTTCTTTAAAGTGAGGATAAAAGAATTAATAAAAAGGTAATTTATGAAGGTTGGGAATCCTATCAAAATGTGCAAACAAAATCCCATTATTTGTTATCTACTTTAAAAATAGAGTAATCATTCTTTTAATAATTATTATAACTATGATTGTTTCATTGCTAGAGGAAATTTTTAGAGGAGAGTTATAATGTAATGTTTTATACGTATAACCTGCTTTTAGTAGCAACAATTTTAAATCGTTTTTTTTTCTTTTGCGGCTTCCTTTTTTAAAGAAAAAATTAAGTTGTAATATCTATATTAACTATTATTAATATGTCTATAGGTATGATTTTTACTATTTTATTATATTTATTAGTTGCCCTTTGTACCTGAACTTGTAGGCCTCTCACCTGAAAAATCTCCTCCAGTAGCAGAGAAATGGAAGTCAAATCTTGTGGCTCTTTCACGCTCAGTTGTTGGTCAAACTTTCATGGTGAATCAGCTAGTTGATATGGAGTGGAAGTTTGGAGTAACAGCTGGAAGCAGTGACTTAAAAGTGGTGGGACAAACATTTTTACAGCTTAAAATGGTTGTTGATCGTGGTGGTAAACAAGAGGATGTTTTTATGGAATTAACTCTTCCACAATTTTACTCATTTTTGCATGAAATGGAAAGAGCAAAGTCAACTCTGGAATATTTTAGTTAAAGAGTTTATATACTTGTGACACAATGGACAAATCATTGGTTAAGGCAAAGTGAAACATTGTTATTTGTCGATGTCAAATGAATTAGTTATGTGCTGTGACCAAATCAAGCAGTAGGTTTTATTGTTTGGTGAAGCTGACGTATCATGACATTTTTTGAAAGCCAAGTTTGATGATAATAATCGTTATTAAACCTGGATTAAAAAATGTAATGGTAAACAATGAATGATTCATCACTCAATCAATACCAGTTGCCATTTTAGTTTTGTATTTTTTAGTTTTGCTATTCCCAGTTAGTTTAGGTACTGCAATATAATGCCCTTTGATGGACATGAGGATCAGCAATACTTTTTTGTGTCATGCTACAGAAACCGGTGTCCCATATCTGCTAGAAGGCTGGTAAAAAAGTTAAGAAATGGTCTTTGTCATTTGAAATTTGCCCATGTAATGTGTATTTGCCCCTAAACTGAAAATACTTAAGTTGTGCTATACAGTTATTCCGGCTCAAAACGATCAGAAGAAGCAAGAACGATACGTTTCAAATTGTGAAAAAGTTGACGGCTCTTTGCAAAAATAGCATTTATCCTGCGTGGTAAGCGTTTCCGTGTGGTCTTTGAGCGCTCGAAAGCCGATTTCCGAAATTTGGATGCGCAAAGAATGGGGCGAGAGAAAAAGAAAGAACGTCTCGCCCCATTCCGCTCGCATCCAAGCGCTCGAAAACCACACGGAAACGCTTGCTACGCAGACTATATAGCACGAGAACGCACATTTTACTGGATTCAGGCGGAGCGAATCGAGTACCAGAAAGACGTCTGCGTTCGCATACTATCTGCCATACTCTTAGTCTGGCATATCTGCCACGTACCTGAACTATTTAGACTAGAAAAAGGACCACACAACCGTTTTTCTGCGTACTTTAATGTCGCAAACGTGTGAATCACGAACGAATTACCTGAAAAGAACAACTGAAATATCAAATAAAAGCCCTTAGCCGTGCCCTGCTGTGACAAGGTTATAAAGCCCGTCACGGAGGGAGGGGAGGGTGGCGGTGATATGTCTGTGCATAGGTGGTATTTGTGGTGACAAACCCCAGTTTAAAAACAGTTGTACTTTCATTTCGAAAATATATTACATATAAAAGATCTACGTATATGTAGTTTTTCTCTTCTGAAACTTCTAAAAGTAGTCTTTGTCTGCTGGAGAAGACGGTAGTCCAACTTTGACGTCTTGGAGGCTGAAAAGAGGAACAGTAAACTGTAATTAGTAAAGAAAACACACCGCTTCGACTGAAATTATCAAGGATGTCGTTGCAAGAGAAAAAGTAAGAATCACACTGTATCAAAACAAACAGTACCACAGTAAGGTACTGTTGAATAGACTTTCCACAGTAGACTTTTTTGAAAATGGTAGATCAAAGTGTAGGAAGGGTATGCTAAAGCCACGAGTATGCGCACTAAGGCGTCACTGGTAGAAGGGATGGGACCCTGTTGCCACCAAAAAAAAAAGAAAAAGAAAAATAGAGCTCAAAAGCCAGCAGCCATGGACAGCTGTTTTGT
This sequence comes from Ricordea florida, assembly GCA_949710005.1. Lineage (NCBI taxonomy): Eukaryota > Metazoa > Cnidaria > Anthozoa > Corallimorpharia > Ricordeidae > Ricordea > Ricordea florida. The sequence goes on from OX453273.1 coordinate 1,851,285, forward strand.
ACTGGCATGACACAGCTAGCAGATGAGCTCTGGGTTCTCACATGATAAATATCAAGGTGATGGAAGTGGCCTAAGATGACGACGTCATTTAAAATGCCTGACTAAGGGAACACAAGTTTGACAAAACCACCAGTGAATTGTGTAGGAATCCTAGTGTTACCTGGAAGCGCTGACATACTTTTGCTACCGTTCTTTGTAGTCCAAATCTGTCACAGCCATTGGTCCCTTCACACGATAGTCCTGAATCTTGTGCGATCGTTTTCTCTCCTTCACAGGAGAACTTAAAGGGGTGGGGTCTGAAAGGTTGAAAAATGGATAATAACGATACAGTGGGTGTAGAAGGTCACAAGGTAAATATTCTCACTGGGAAATTATTTAAAACTATTGTTTCGTCGAAAGGCATGAAAAGGGCTTATGGTTTGGACTCGGTTGTCGACGAGTTAAAAAGTAGAAGCTCCTTACAGCAGTTTTCAATTGACTGTCCTAAAGCCCTCACCAAAGTATTCACTATTCAGTATTTGACCAATCACAATCGATTCAAAGTCCAATGAACCAATCAAACCATAAAACGAACAACTGTCGTCAGCGCAAAGTGCGGGAAAACGATCGAAACTAACTCACCATTGGTTTCAGGTTTAATCCTGATTGGTTGAGAAAGTGGCGTGAGATTCCTCAGCAAAATCAAAGAAACTCTGACGTTTCCAGGTAAAGTGAATCGATAACCAATTAGAGTAAGTTCACGTTTGAAACACGTATTAGTTTCACAGGGTTAAAACCTATGGATCTCCCAGACAGTTGACCAAAAACCACTGCTAATATGATTTAAAGTTCTACTGTACGAATTGTCGGATTAAAATTTGAAAACCGACCGAGGAATTGAAAGAGACGAACACTGTAACATACCTTCTGATACTGTAGACATTACACTTTCAGGAGATGTCAACCAGACGGTGACCGGTTCAGTTTTGCTTACTGATGGTCTGCATGACAAGGTTATCAAACATAACAAAATAAGTTCTTTTGCTACTGCCTGTCCAATGTACTGCTATTCCACTAACTTCCCCTTCAAATACTTTTCTTTATACAACGACAAATTTGCGCCCATAATTCACGAATTATGCTAGTATCTGTCGCTCACATTACTGTAGAACTAATAAAAATCAGTTTTCGATCCTGTACCGAAGTCGTAAGGTCTGGAATTCTCTGCCTCGTAATTTGACCTTGTCCGCCAGATATTCCAGCTTAAATTAAGGCAAAATTGAAAAAAAAAAAGTTTCATCAACAAAACGCCACAACCTTGTACAACCTTGCCTAGAAAGTTGCGCTTGAATGTCAGCTAATATTATTTAACCATCCACAATACTTTTCTAGTCGACTTTGTAGTTGCGTTTTGGTTAAGCGTGCCATTACCTCATGTTTGTGGGCGGTGTATCTGGAAACCGGTGTAACCTTCTTTGTTTGGCTTTAGGACTGGAAATCCGATCTAAACTCTACAAAGAAACCAGACAATAATCAATACCCCGACTACGTCACTTTTGTAGCCCAGAAGCATCCTCTCTCCGAGAATTGACTGAGCGAGCATTTATCGATGTTTGGATTGCTAAACAACAGAATGTACTCGAAAGCATAGGAGAACCTACGCCTTTTCCAACGAACATTCCCAGAATGGTTTCTGTTCCCCGAAAAAAAACATTGTATTTACCTCTAAGAGCGTCGAGGATAGATTTCTGGCGTCAAGGCTTTCTTGCTGCAATAAATAAATAAACAAACAGATAAATAAACACATCAATAAATATAAGTACAGAATTAGTTATATAGCACTTGGCATGAATCATAGTCTAGAATAAAAACTCGACTCACTTTGTAGTCTTCTGCAATCGACTTAGCTCCCTGAAGTTCTCGACGGATACTCCCAACTCTTTCTTTGTACCTGAAACCGATACCGACAAGTAATGTGAAATCTTATTGAGAAAAAATTATTGAGAGAAACACTGAAGAACCGTACAACCGTCGTACCTGACATACTTATCATGAAGTTTGTCTCGCTCCCTTTGTTCGCCCTGAAACAAATTCATCAAGGAATACCGAATTACGGAGTCGCCAGCTTTCAAATATGACACTCAGTGCCTTTTAATACTTATAAAGTTACTTAACATTTCTAAACTTTATAACTGCATGGATATGCACTTATGGACTAACTGCAAGAGGTCACATGCTCTACCTTGCATACAGCACGAAACTTGCTCTCTTGTTAATTACAAAACGTATGCTAAAGACGCTAGTCTACTATTCTAAATTAAATAGGTAAACGTGACATGCACTTAACTTAATAAGATATCTTAGTATATAATCTCCACAGAAACTTTCCACCAAAAAACTGGAAAGTAATGCAAAACAAATACAACTACGCAAAAGTATCGGCCTTAGACGGCGCTCCAAATAATAGCTATTTCCTCAAGAAACACTGAATAGACTTCAAGGTTGTACTCTTGGAACCTATGGTTTACTTTGGTAATGAAATTGGTAATTATCAAATATACCCGTAATCCCTCAAATTCCTCAAAAACTTTCTGTCTGTCATCCAAAGCTTCGGCTGTCGCGTGTAAAGCTCGAGTGCTCTGAAAAAAAAAAGGTTCATAGAGAATAAACCTCTGGGTCATTCGACAGTGAATAAGCGCTAATCCAGGGTTCAACGTTGGAAGTTTCACCCTGGATTAACGAAACCCGCCTTTAGAACACCCCGGTCCAGCCGCATTCTGTTTCTGAAGATTGAAGGATTAAAACTGGCATTGAACACACGAATTTTCTTGACCATACCGTCTCTAGATGAGCAGTGAGTTGAGAAATCCGATCCTGAAGAGAAAAGTGAAAACCAATGTGATTCTAACTGCTACCTTAGGGTTAACACGGCCCTAAATTTTTTTTTCTTTGACTATGTTATCTGTTGGAAGTTACATCGGATTGTATCGTCATGTTTCATTACCCAGCTTCTCTGGAATTTGTAATCAGAGCTTCAATCGGATTGTATAAGTTAACAACGTTTTTATTACTCAATAACAGGGCTTCTGTTGGATTGCATCGCCGTCATTCATCACTCATGGCTAAAGCATTCTGGAACTCGTAAACAAGGCTTTCATCGAATTGCACAGTCATGTTATTAATTATCCAGTAAATCTAGAATTTGCAAACAGGGCTTCTTTTAATCAACAATTAGATCCGTAGCCCGCAAGGGCTACGGGTGAATAGCCCAAGAGATGCAGCCGAATCGATATTGACCCGTGGCCCTTGAGGGCGAAGTGTCTAATTGTTTTAGTAGCACCCAACTAGTCGGACAGAAAAGGCAATAATAAAGTAAGCAAATGCCAGTTGAATAAATATTTATTTAGGAATAAAACGAAAGAAAACGTCACGAAGACTTTTACTAATAGTCCTCTTGTAGCGTAGCCAATCTGATTGTCGAATTTGTATTAGTCCACTAGTTGGGTGATACTAATTGTTATATAGTCAACTATTGTCACTAACGCATTCTCGAATTGGTAATCATGGCCTCCATCGAATTCTACTCAGAAATCACTCAGAAATCTAGAATTTGCATACAAGCCCCCCCCCCCCCTTTGATTGTATACAAATTTATTTTTCATCATTCGATAACCCACGGATTTGATTACGGCGACAATGACAGAGGGCATGCAAAGGACCCTGGTTAGTGGTGGCCCCTTACATTGCAGACTGATTGAGCACTCTTACTTGAAGCGCCTTGATGTTGTCGGTATTCTGTTTGTTCTTTGATTCCAACCCTGCAGAACACAACACAGTCGAGTGCATGATAAGGAAATAAACAAAGTGGAGTGCATGATAATGAAATACATTTAGCAGCAGTCTAAGCTCAGATTTAAACTCTTTTGATAAACCACTTTCTGTGGGCTGTGATTGGAGTTGGTACTTCAAAATAAGGTGACACATTTCGTGACACAAATCAAGGTGTTTTTTAGAGAACCTACCTGCAGAATTCACGGTAACTTTTTTGCCTAAAATCGGACAATGCCCGGAATTGGGCCTAGCAGGCGTTGTTCGTTTGACGGGGGAGAACGGCTGTGATGGTGCCAACGAATTGTTCATACCTCGTTCTTCCTTGCCATGTTGTCTCTGTCTGACTGGTGCTCTTGTTTTGTCGGGGATAGGGTTAGGGAATTTTGGTTTAAGGCTAAACAAATCTCAGTTGTTTCAGTCTGTAATCTGTGTAACGTACTTTATTTTGTCTGTGGACCCTAGAGACAGTTACAGCGCTTTGATTTCTTACGTCAGGTGCAATTTCTGCAGGTATGTTTTCCCAGAAACGGCTATATATACAATAAGGGTTATCTCAAAATATGGCGAGACATTTGGTCACACGTTACGTGGCAATACCTGACAACCTCAGTGTTAACCAGTTTTTGCAGATGCCGATATCGATTTTACCTCGGTATCGCACATTTGGTATCGGCATCGGCCCAACCTTACTAAAAAATACTTCACCAGAACTAACCTTTCTTTTGTGCTGCTAATTCGTCAAGAAGCATGCTTTGCTTGTCGAGTTCTGATATGAAATATTCCTTGTCCTCATCCGCCTTTTGTACCACTTCCTAAGTAAAAGTATAAAACATTTAATTCCGATCGAGATTCAATCCTTTCCTACTAAAACAACGACAAAATCACGCAACCAATACATCCAGCAGACTGTGTAACCACTCACTCGGATTCGTTTCTGACTCCAATCAGCTTGTTCCTTGAGCCTGCGTTCTGTTAATAAGCGGGCTTTCAGCTCCTCAGACAACCAGCGAAATTTACCCTTTCAAATGAAAGCAGAAAAATAAAACAAGAAAAACAAATAAACATTCACCGTTTAGTATAATCACAAATCACGACTGAAAACATCGAATTCAATTCTAAAGAAGGAAAAAATTTCCTATATGTGGCTGTAAGGAAATGGATACGAATAAACTAGAGGCTGGGTACGAAACGACTGGATATCAGGTAAAGTCCTGATATGTGCTTTGTTACCACTTTCATTTATATTACAAGGACAAAGTACAAGGACGAGAAAAAAACTCGTTATTTCTAAGCCGTCTGGTCGAAGTCATAGAGTTTTTGGTGAATTTTACTGATTAATAGGTTATTGTTATACTTACAACCATATCCGCTATCCAGTGTTGGGAATTGTTCCTGATGCTTCCACCACTTGTGAGCAGGGACTGAAGAAAGACAATAGCAAAGAGGATGCCGCCACAATGCCTTGGACCAGGAGCCCATCACCCGGAGCCTCCATACACACTATATCCTTGAGTCAACCTTTGCTCGTATCTTTTTATTTTTAGAACAGTCTCAAGAGAATATTTTGTGAGACGCTATCACTGGTTTGTGACTGCATGTGACGTAAAAGAACAACTTTGTTCTGATTGGACGGTACAATGCATTCGCGGGAATTCGAACGACTAAAAATAGAAAGATACGGGCAAAGGTTGTCTCCCAGGGTTTATAAGGGACATGGAGGCTCCGGTGATGGGCTCCTGCTTGGACTGATTGATAGAGTTTGTTGGTTTCTTGCATATTTTCTAAATGAAAGCAAATCTTGCACCCCTTCAAACAACGTTGGGATATATTTCTAAGCGCTGTACATTGAGGATTACAAAATAACTTGGTGTTGCATCGGTCACCCCAACATTAAAGGGATGGGTGGGGGGGGGGGGGGGCAGGGGGGGCAGGGGGGGTTGAAGTTAAGTGGTATGGTCGTCGATCTTTGACAGAGATTGTAGGTTAAAAGAGAGGATAACTAAAGCGACATAAGTGTACCGAACACTCACCGGTAAAGGAGTATCAGCGTCCCGGCAAACCTGCTCCACCATACGATCCAACTGATCATCCACCTTCTGCAAACCAGACTGTGGGAAGAAATTGCGAAGCAGAATGAATTACAGGAACATCGTGTCCGAAATCTGCCTTTACCTACCCCACCCCTTTTCTATTGAGCTGGAATTAGAGGTGTTTTAAGTCGCTCTCGCAAGGTTCCGTATCATTGGTGAACAAAACAATGGAGAAAACTTAGAATAACACCTCTAACCCTGAAAACAGAAGAGAAGCGGGATGTTGAGTAAAAAGTTATACCAGGCTCCAGAAAAAAAAAATGAATAAGCAACAACAACAAAAAAAACAAACAAATGATAATCATAATAATAATTAAACTCCGAAATTCAACTTTTTGTTAAAGTCATACCTGTTGCTCCTCGGCGGCTTTTTCCAACGCGTACTGACTACGGCGCAGAGAATCTTCCATCTGAGCAATCCTATAGCAAAAAACGGCCCATATAAATAAATCTCTGATGCCCACACTAAGCGAATAAATCAAATGGAGGCGCCAGTCCATTAAGTCTTCCACCGTTGTCCTCACTCTTGCTCAACGGCTCTTCTCTCTGAGCTAATTGGACTGTAGATTACTTTTCTCTAAAGGTTTCCCTATTCTGCTTTACAATGACTGATTTTTGTGGTAAATCACATTGATATAAACGCGTTCAATTGAGACAAATTCAGAAAATAAATAGCTACTTATGGGTAAGACTTAAATCCTAGATTAATAATAACAGAAGGTCAAAAGAGAGAAAAAGTCGCTCGATTCGCCAAAACTAACCTGCTTTGGTTCACTTCCACTTTCTCCTTCTGTAAAAAGAAAATCAAAAATTCATTGTTACAAGTTGATACCAAATCTAATAGCAGAGATAAATGTGATACAGTTTGTCAAGTTTTTAACGAGCTGATGTTTAGTTCAACTTACCAAGCTGTCGTTTTCATCTTTGATCTGTTCGTAACGTGTCTTTAGTTTATTGCTTTCTTCTGTTGCACTGATAAAGAAACAATATTATAAAAAATTGAAAACACCCTTTCTATCTCATGAAAGCAGCTACAGTTAGATTTGTTTAACGGGTAAATAACTGAAAGATGTATCTTTCAGCACTGTCACAGGCACAGTCGGAAAAAGAAAATTCGAGTTCTCTAAACAGGCAGGAGTCAAACCTACAAACTTAAGATTAGGAGACTCGTGGGAGCAAGGTCATTAAACTAGGTTCATGGTACAAACATCCTGCATACTGTTAGGACTTGAAAGTAAAGATAACTAGTTCAGACGCTCTACCACTGAGCTATAGGAGACTCGTGGGAGCAAGGTCATTAAACTAGGTTCATGGTACAAACATCCTGCATACTGTTAGGACTTGAAAGTAAAGATTACTAGTTCAGACGCTCTACCACTGAGCTATAGGAGACTCGTGGGAGCAAGGTCATTAAACTAGGTTCATGGTACAAACATCCTGCGTAATGCTAGGATTTCAATGCTAAAGTGAAAAAATAACTGTAAATAACTGTTAGCAAAACGAAAAGTCCCAGCAAATGAGCAAAGCCCATTAGCGATCAAAACAATAGATTCCACTGAACGAAAAAATACTTACACATTGACATCGGTATTAAGTTTTTCAATTTCTTCTCTATCTTTCTCTTGGCGTTTCCTTAGAGCCTTGATTGTCGACTTCTCATCCGCCAACTGAATCTACCAGCGATGGAATGACGAAAAATATGTGTTATACAAATACAACCTTAAACCTTGAGTATAAAAACCTCTGATCACACCTTCTTCTTTGAAAGGAAGAACATTTGCAAGGGGGAAAAAGAACGCATGATCACGAACGAAAAAAAGAACACTTGATCACAAGTGAAGAAAAAAATGCTTGATTAAAAGTACAAAGGAATGCTTGTACGTATGCTAGAGTACCGACTCGTACCTTCATGTCAGCAATTTGTCCTTCCATGTCGCTTTTCTGCTTGCTTGACTTTTTAGTTGCCTCTTGTAGTGTCTGCTCATGGTTTGCCTGCTCAGGAAAGGTGTAAAAGGGTGTTTTCATACTCTTATTAAAATAAAATGACCCTGATTACGAACATATGGAAAAAGGTCACTGTGCAATGACGGTTTCATTGAATTCGCAGTTTACGTTTTGCGCGCACGACTTCTGCCTGCCACTAACCGTGAGGGACTGGATCTGCTCCTCCAAATCTCTCAGCGCATTCGTATGAGCGTCTCGTTCCTGTCAATAAAAGGCAATATTAACCAATCATGTTAGGCTTTACGAATGGGGTTTCAATAGAATATACGTCATGGCAAGTGTTCACTACAGTACAAAATCTGATTAAATTGCAGCTTGTCCTCATTCAATCTGCTGAGTACCATATTAGGAAAGTTAAGAGAAACCAAATGAAGCACTCAAACTGGCTTAAGTAGCATGACGTATTTACCGGGAAATACCCACCTCCGTTGAAATCATGGCGGGCACGTCATTTTTCTAAATGCGTATTGTTTAAAACTGAATGCACCATGCAATCGGGACTTTTCCAACAATTGCGAAAACTGGAGCAAACAGTTTCCAAATATGGTACTTGGGAAATGTTGAATCTGGGCAACCTGTGAATGCGTCATTGCAAGTCTTGAGGGTTTCTGATTGCAGTCACTATGTGTTTAGAAGCTCTAAGTGTATGACAAAAGTCGGGAAACAGCGCGCATTATGTCGAGGTAAATGTACACCATGACAACCACAAATGCGCGTCATATGACCAATAAGACAACAGACAATAAAAAAGGTTATGGAGACACGGTAATGTAGTGGTTAGCATGTCGGATCTCCAAGTACGAGCTCCAGGGTTCTGGTTATTGCACTGCGTTGTTTCCTTAGACAAGAAACGTACTGTCTCTCTCCACCCAGGTGTATAAATGAGTACTGGTGATATAATGCTGGGGGTAACCCTGCATTGGACTAGAATTCCATCCGGGGGGGGGGGGGGAGTAACAATCCTCCCAGGTGTTTTATGCTACTGAAAACGGGATAAGCTGCGGCCGTGTGGTATTTACGACTCACGTGCTCCTTTACCTTTTCACATTTAACTACCAGAGTCGCGGACAGAAGTTCAAACCTGTTGTAACTGGGAGTACAGCGAAGCCGCCTCGTCCTTAGCCGACCGCTCCTGCTCACGGGCGTCCATGATACGTTCCTCGTACTCCTACATGAGGTAGTATTTGGGGCACTTAGTGTGGCGACTGACAAAATATTCAAAATTTCACGATATTGGCGCAAACAACATAACGAGAGAACAGCCTTCGCAGGGGTATTAATATCACATGTAAAATTGAGTAGAAGCACTATTGCATCCAAACATGTAAGCCGATACAACGGGTAACAAAGATATTGAATCTAATTTGTTGTTTTTGCTCCTGCGAAATCAGCGAGTTACTATATGCTTCGTCCCAGTCCCTTTCAACCCACCTGTCGCTGTGCTGCTTCTTGTTGGAGTTTGGAAACCAGTTTGGCCACCTTAGAACGTAGATCTTTGATTTCCCTCTATCGCACAACAAACATTACATCAGAGAAAGAAAATCCTTCAATTCTCCTGAATATGCTGATTGTTACTAGAACTATCACCTTGTGTTCGGCGACTGTTAGTTCCAATTCCGCCCTTTCTTCCTCCTGTTTCCTTTGCGAGGCCTAAGTAACAAATGCATGAATATTTCTAGATATTTTTCTTCTTCAAAATTCACAGTAAAAGCAGAGGAAATAAGAGCAGCATAATATTGTACCTCTTGCCTTTCGTCACCTTGTTTTTTGTTCATTTTGGCAGCTTGTAATGCCTAAGAAAAGTCAAGTTAATTTTGTTGCGATAACACAACTATCTAAAAAAGGGAATAGAAGTTGATTGGACAGTGTGTCGATCTTCTAAATAGGAGGTCAGAGATCCTAACTCAGGTGACGGCGCTGTGTTGTTTCCTTAGCCAAGAAACTTAACTCCACTCACTCACTCACTCTCACTCTCTCACACTTAGGGACGGACCATTAGAAAAGTGATGGAGGGGGGGGGGAACCAAAAAAAAATTCATGCAAGGGAAAATGCCAAGAAAAAAAATTCATGCAACGAAGAAGGTAAAAAAAAAAAATTCGTGCAGAAGGAAGGTCCAATTGTGACTTTTTCATACGTAGTAAAAAAAATTCGTGCAGAGGGGCTCACCTGAAAAAAAAATTTCTGCACAAGCAGTGAGCGAAAAAAAAAATTCGTGCAAGCTGAAAATTCCCCACCCCCCCCCCCCATCACTTTTCTAATGGTCCGTCCCTTATTTATTCTCTCTCTCTCTCTCAAAGAATCGTGTGAAATAGCAAAGATGGTTTAGTTGGAGCCTAGAAAATTGAATGAATGTTAACAGATATTTCCCCTATATTCCTACATGATTCATGCTACGTCTTATGGCTAGGTTACAATCGAAAAAATAATAGATGAAGGAAAATTTAAAATACTATGTCAATGGCGTGAAGTTTAGGGGCACTCGAGTAATTCATGGAAAAAATAATAGACAATGCTTATTAATAACGAGTGGATAAAGAAAATCAAACCGCAGACCTCTTCCAGTTTCATCTTCTCCAGATTAGCCGCTGACAAATGAGCCTGCTGTTCACAGAGTTCGGCTTCCAACTAAAATAACAGAGGAAACAGTAGTTGTTTCTGGAGTTAGATCGTGGTGGTGAACGTAGTTCTGAAATGGACTGTAGGTGACGTTGACTGACCTTTCCACTACCTGAGCGGAAGTTGTCATTAGAGTCAAGAGAGAAAAAGTGGCTGGTAGAAATAACAATCTCGGACAAACGAACGATACCGACGGACATTTCAGATAATATTCACCTTTTCCATGGCTTTTTTGATATCAGAAACGTCTCGCTCTGCGTTGTATCTTACTGCTTGGAGTTCCCGGATCTACCACGAGAAAAAAATTCCCTCAGAACAAGATTAAAACAGGAGTCAATTGAATAAAACTTTTACAAGAGTAATTTACAAGTGTACCTGTTATTTTCAAACTATATGACAATAGCTACACTTGCGTATCACGAACTTGGTACTCTCTTCACTGCACGCGGAGCGACATTATTTTGCGAAAATGTCGTCTCAAATACTAGCTGATGTTTGATGTTTTTATCATGTTTGTATCGCTATAGAAAACTAAATTCGATTTTGAAAAGCCAGCACCGCTTTGTATTGAAGGCCTTGTTAAGTTGTAAGAAATCATATTTCCTTACTATTGTCTCAAAATCGAACAAAGTCAACAAAAACGTTTCCTTGAATTGAACCCAGGCAACTTGATCGCTGAAAGAAAAACCGATGAGTGTAGACTGGGGGGTGAGAGGTCATAGGGTTTCTTAAGGTTTCTTTGCCCACTTTCTCTTCCCAGTCAATACTCGACTTTCTTGGATGCACAAGTTTCCCTGCTTGTTCTCATGAAGGTGTCTTATGATATATAAAGTGTGAAAAAGGTGTATCAGAAAAGAAGCTAAAACCACAGAATCAGGTAACATTTCAACCTGCCCCATGATTAATTAACGGATTAATCCAGGCGAATCAGTTGGCAATATCATAAAATTGAAAGTCGCGTAAGTGAAATTATTTTCCTACGATGAATTTATTACGATGCTTCTGGAAAAGGGAGCTTCCAAGAACAATTTCTACTTTGATACAAGTGCTTGGCTTGGTGGAGTAAAGTCAAAGCTGATGGTGTACCTCGGCGTTCTTGCTCGCCAGTTCGTCACTGAGGCGGTGTCTTTGATCCTTTGTACAATACGAGGAAAAAGAAAATTAGTTACAAATTTAACTCCTGAAAGGACATTCTTATTGGTTCTCTGACCGGTCCGAATTTTGCCAATAACACCGCTAAACGAACGTTTTCAGTTGCTTCAGTGACTTGTGCTTTTGAAAACCTGTACAGAGGCAAACTGCTCTGTGTTTCAGTAAAAGCTTTCTATCGCTACTTCTGACCTCCGATGGTAACTCATTCGTCCTATTTACGATTTTCGGTTTGGGGCGATTGTTACACAGTCTTGTGGGACGCACCAGCCTACCAGGCATTTGCAAAGGAGCCACAATACCGACCCATTGAACTAGCTTTTTGTGGTCTATTGCTTTTTACTTTTGAACAAACTTATGCCAAAACGACAAGGTTTTCTCAACAAGGAACTCAGTTCTCACGCCAGGTCCAGTACGAAGTGTTGAGGCTCAAAAGGCAAAACGATCAACATACCATGAGTCCATCAATTTCCCTCCTTGATGTGCCGATAAATGAGCCCGCTGGGAAGGATGCGGAAAAGTTAGTATCAGAAACCAACCACATATATTATTAAAAATCCTGAAATTAATCTGATTGGTTAATATACACGTTATCTGTTAATTCCGAGGATAGTAAGTGCCAAGCAAAAACACCTGCGTTTGGAACAAAACAATATACTGGGCTTAACAAGATAAAAATGATTACATGTCGACACAAAATCGTAAGAGGCATGGTATAACTAGGTGTCGTTTCAATGTGGTGTGGTCAAATTGTCAGTGTTGTTTCGGATTGCTAGCAACATTGAAAGTGTAGTGGGGGAGGTAAAGTGTGAGGTTATCTGTTTTGCATTTAGGCTGTCCGATGATTGAAGTGTCTAAACTAATTGTGCAACTTGTTGTAGCAGAAAACAATGGCCAACTCGGCACTACGTGGAAGGAAAACACAATATTACGCAAATACAAAAGACTGAGTCGGGTTATGGGTTGCGGGACCAATATTGCCGGGTCTTCATCGATGCAAGCACGGCCTATTTTTCACAATTTTTTCTTTGTTACATCAATAAGCGACAAAGAGCTTCAATAAACTACACCTGCTGTACATATAAAAGTATTTTTACTGAGGTCGCCGAGGTTTCTTACCGTGGGCTCCACCGCTGCTTGCCAGTGAGCGCAGTTCTCGAAGTTCTCTCTCCAGTTTTTCGCTTCTTAACTGCAGGAATTGAAGAGGGAAAAACGAACATTAACACCCTGTAGAAAATCTTTTTGAATGACCACATGGCAATGTGTGTTGTTAATTATTACCATTATCATTATGATTATAATTATTATTTTTATTAATTGAAATAAGTATCAATTTCACAAAAATGATTTTCCGTTGTTTTTTCGGTTGAAGAGAGGTGATACAACGACCTACCATCGCCTCATGGCCTTGTTCAGCTTCCCTCTCCAGCCTTTTACATTTGGCTCGATATCTAAAGCAACAAAAAAAAATTACACAAGAGAACAAGCTGAGAAGCTAACAGTGTATATTACAATTTTATAAAGCTTTCAGAAGAGGCGCTGGATTTAGAAGTTACTGGAGAACTGTTATAGTTCTTATCAGTATAATAACTGACTGTCATCAAAACCCACTGTTTTCTGTCTGCATTATATCAAAAATGCAAACTAAGTGTTTTTTGGTAGCAGGGAAATTATCAGGGGTAATATTACACGTGCTAAATCGACACGCAGTATTATTAAAACACGCAGCATTATGTAATAGATAATTACTGAGGCGAGCTGCATTATATCCAATAATGCTGCTCGCCTCAGTAATTATCTATTACTTAACGCAGCCTGAGAGCAGAGATGTGCGGCGCTCTTTCTCTCAACTCTGTTTCTTTTTTCCGCCCTCATAATAATTTGTAAATAATCCATTATTTTCAAACAACTTCGAGTAAGCTACGTTCCGGTGCTTGCCTGTTCAAGATCATTTCAAGACCACTTCTGTCAATGCAACGTTAAATTCATCGAAAAGAGAACACTCGATAAATCTACTCACTCTTTGATAGACTGTAATGCTTTGTTCTTCAGCTCACTACGCTTCTTGTCGGTCTCTTTTAATTGATTTTCTCTCTCTTCCAACTGCTCGTTAAGTCCTTCGACTTCATTGGTAGCTTCTTTAAGTTTCTTGGTAACTGTTTCTAGCTCCGTCATGAATCTTTTCTTCTGTTCTTCGCTCTCCTCGTATTTCGCAAGTAGATCCCTCATTTGGCTCAGCAGCCGCTCCTGTTGCTCGTCCCGTCGGTCCATATCATGATGCAACAGTTCCAAGTTATTGACGAGATCTTGTCTGCAGCGAAATGATAATGATAACAACAACAATAATATATTTTATTTCATCATAAAAATCACATGTACAATAAAAATCAGTATGGCGTATAGGTGCTATCCAAATTGATAAAACGGTGAAAAGAAAACAAAAAATTATAATTAACGTTCAGTTCAGTCCAGCTGATTCTTTGTCAATTTCTAGGTCCCTTTCTTTAACATCTGCGCTTTTATAATGATAATGATAATGATAATAATAAATTTGTAGAACGCTTTTTTTGAAGATCCAAACGCAGTATTATGTAGAATGCAAATTAAAATATAGTGACTCTTAATGGCTCTTGGCACCAAGAAAGAATGAGATATCCCACCATCTCTTGGTAGCACTAATTAAAATTACATGCAAAATGCTCGTTCAATAGAAATTTCTTCAATTTACGTTTAAGAATACCAGGGAAAACACAACAAAGAACAGTTGAAGAAAAACGCGCTAGATCGTGAGCGTAAAAGATGGAAAATGGAACACACTCTGGTCGACAGAAGCAGATTTTATAGTCGCAGTTCCAGGGGACACCGATGTTTTCCTTTACGTAAGTATTAGGGTACTTATCGCTGTACCTGTCCATGTCCTCTCGCGGAAAGTTTCTTCCTGGGAGCCCCTCGTAATAGTGGTCCCCAGTATCCATTTTCACGTGATTCCGTCGGTCCAGATCCCGCTCTAGTTCTGATCGGTCCAGGTTTCTTCTCAGTTCAGACATGTGGTCGCTTCCAGATCTCTCGGTTCGTCCCAAGCTTCTCCTGAGCGATGGGCCGATTGATTGACTTCTCTGCGTCACGCCCCGTGTTACCCTAGCAACGTGTTGCATGATGTCTTCCTTCTCACGTTCAGCTTTCAGCTAGAAATCATAAACGATATTCTTACTAATTTTGATAAAGGGCAATTTACTTGCTGTTTATTTATAGATTTAAAAAAGGCTTTCGACACGGTTAACTATGATATTCTTCTCTCTAAACTCGAAAGTTATGGTTTCAGAGGAGTGGTAAATGATTGGTTCAAGTCATATCTAATTGGTCGCAGACAGTATACCACTGTTAATGGTTATATATCTGATGCTAATCAAACCCTCTGCGGAGTTCCTCAAGGTTCCGTGCTGGGACCCTTGCTTTTTCTCTTGTATATCAATGACTTATATAAATCCTCCGATAAGATTAATTTCTACTTGTTTGCCGATGATACTAGTGTGACTTATGCTAACGGTGATCTTAAACGACTTGAAACTGAATTTAATGAAGAGCTTTCCAAAGTGTGTACGTGGTTAGCTGTTAATAAACTAACCTTGAATGCCGAAAAATCTAACTATATCATCTTTCGTCCACGCCAAAAGACTCTCTCCTTTAATCCCAATATTAGAATAACTGATAACATCTCAAACACTAGCCAACCGTTAGAAATGAAAAATTATATTAAATATCTTGGTATACTCATTGATGCGAACCTCTCATGGAAATATCACATAGATTACATTTGTCAAAAAGTTAGTAAAACAATTGGGATTATTGCCAAGCTCAGACATTTCGTTCCACGTCATGTACTTCTCACGTTATATCGTTCATTAATTTTACCTTATCTGAACTATGGCATCTGCGCTTGGGGTCAAGCTGCTGAAACACACCTTCATAAGCTACTCATTCTCCAAAAGAGAGCCCTTAGGCTAATGTTCTTCAGTAATCCAAGAGCTCATGCAGTCCCATTATTCTTAGAAACAAAACAGTTGCCGATATCATTCTTGCTGTTTGAGCAAATGAGTCTTTTAATGTACGACATTCATAATAATCTTGCTCCTAGTAAAATTAAGAATATGTTCAAGAAATTGTCTTTTGTTCATAGTTACCGGACTAGATCTGTTTCTAACGAGAATTATTATGTTGAGAAAGCTAGAACTGAAAATATGAAAAAAGCCTTTTCTATCTCAGGTGCCCTGATTTGGAATAGCATTCCACTCACCATCAAAGTCTTAAATAAAAGTCAGTTTAAAAGCAAACTAAAGAATAAACTTTTTGAAATCCTTAAGAATGAAGACGATTACATCAGAATTTCTGATATACGAGTACAATTCTCAAAATCATAACATTGTATGTTACTCCCAATATTGACGATAGTCCGCCTCCCCGTATCATTCTGCCTATAAACCACACGACAAACTAGATTGCTTCTAGGTTTGTTCTGTAGACAGTATTAATTGACTTTTAAATTGTTTTTTGCTCTTTTGCCCGCCTCGAATAGCCCTCGCTAATCGCGGGCAAAAGCTCTCTAATGTTAAATTCTTGTTTAGATCTAATGTTTAGATCAATTTAGATCAATTTAGATCAATAAAGGATTTGTGTGTTTTTTTTTTTTTTCGCCGCCTTAATAAAAATTAAAGTCCGTAAAGGGATTGAAATAAAATTCCATAACAAATACATACTTCAGTAGGCTTTGACATCAAATTACAAATTTACTCCATAAGGACAGGGGAAGCTGTCATACCAAACATCGAAATGTCATCTGAATTGATCTCCAAATAGATTCCTATTATCTTCACACTTCTCAAAGTACTCATCTAACAAAGAGAATTTCTGGGTTCGTCACAATTCATTCACCATCTTGCTTGAAGGTGAAGACAATTTTTTTCAGTGACTCTATCATCAAATCAAAGGTACAAATCTTTCAGTGATACATGCAGCTATAAACAAAGATCAGTTACAGCTTCAATCCCCCAAATAACCAGTTCTCGCAGAACACTCCAACTATTAGTGGTATTACCCAGTAAACAAATTATTTCTCCTGCATCTTTTCCCCGTCATATTAATATATTCGACAAATCCTCTTCAATAACATACTTAATTACATAAGGGACGGACCATTAGAAAAGTGATGGGGGGGGGGGAGAATTTTCAGCTTGCACGAATTTTTTTTTTTCGCTCACTGCTTGTGCAGGAATTTTTTTTCAGGTGAACCCCTCTGCACGAATTTTTTTTTACTACGTGTGAAAAAGTCACAATTGGACCTTCCTTCTGCATGAAATCTTTTTTTTTTGGTTTTTTCCCGATACTATTTTAATATCATCATCATCATCGTCATCATCATCATTACTATTATTATAATCATTATTATTATTTTTATCATTATTACAACGATTTCAAGTTTTTAAGATATAATGATGCGGTCCCGTACCTGTCCCCTGAGAGATTCAAGTTGTTCAACCAGTCTTTCCCTGTCTCCCTGTCCCTCCTCCAATTGTCTGCTCAGTCCTTCTAATCTGCTTTGCAGTCTCTTGCGGGAAGACTCGTTCTCCTCAAGCCTGGCCTGAGCGTCCTCAAGCTTCTTGTTAAGCTCGGTTCTCTCGATATCCGCACGCGCAAACTGTTGACGTAATTGCTCTGCCTTCAGAATTAATTAAACGAGGTTAATGAAAGTTAATGCTTTGAACTCAGGAGTCTCAGTAGTTGTCTGTCGAGTTAGATTGTCCTAATCTAGGTAGTTCTGAAAAGAACCGTTGTCGACCTTTACTGACGAAGCTTGACCGTCAACGTCAGTCAACGTCACCAAGAGTTCTTTTCAGAGCTACCTAGACCTGGACGATCACACTCAACAATCAACTCCCGAGGTTAATTACTATTATAACATAGCTTTGGGAAAGCGCACGCTTTGATTGGCTAATACTCGCGATCCATTTGCCCATGGGTTGCATGCTGACGTCAGATTGTGAGGTTGTGAAGTCTTATGTTATAAGAGTAATGGTAAACGCAATCAGCTGTGAAACCATCGAGTTATGGACGAACTTGGGAGGTTTGCTAAGCACGAAAGAAGCGTAAGAGATGCTCTCTGCTGCGCCCCGAGCATCTCTTACGCTTCTTTCGTGCTTAGCAACCTCCCGCGTACGTCCATAAGTCGATGGTTGCACGCTGCACGTTTACCATTTCTTCATTCACCGATTCGAGACCTTTAGGATCGCAGAATGAAATACAGAAAACCTACAGAACTATGTACAAAATAAATTCCACAGAGTGAAAATCGCATCTCGTGGATGAATAATATTTTGAAGCCTGCTCTCTGTACAAAAGGTGAGAAAACGGATACCTAAACGCAAGATTTGAGTCGTGAAATTCAAATCCTAAATTCTTCGCTAGTAAACTTTGAATGTGACTGTAAAAATCAATGTAAAATTATGTCTTTGTAAAATAACAAAGAACATAAAAGTGTACAGCAAATATTATAGATTACTTTGGAACGCCCGCCAAAAGTCAACCCCGGGAAAATATTTTATTGCAAATTGACAGAAGAAAAGCAAAACACAAAAAACGACAGGAACGTCAAATTTACAATGTCATTGTTTTCTACTTATATGGAAAAACTGCCAAAGTAGGTGCATGTATTCACTTCAGTATAGTTTAAATAGGTTTTTTTTTACCAAAATTGCTACTAATCTCGCAATCAGATTGGCTAATTTGCCGTTGTCGATAAGAGTCCAGGCAACGCGTAACCACCTTCGATTTGTTAAATTTACGGTGCATATTTCTCGGGGGTTTGCTGCAGACCTGATCAACCAGCGCAGATTTTCCTCCTTCACTCTGGTCCAGTCTCTTCGCAGTAGCTTCCAACTCGGCCATAACCTTGTTAGGCAAAAACGGTTTAACGCAAAGTCACGTGATGAAGCACTGATTTGCTCAGTAAAGGGCTATTGTAGTGATAACAAAATGAAGCATTCAGGGTTCAATTCAATGAAACTTTCACTATTGTAATTTACAAGAGTAGTTATTGTTTAGTTCTTTTTTAGTCTCAAAACAATAGCAAAATATACTTGTAAAAGTTTTCCTGAATTAATCCCGGTACTGGATGCCAATTGTACGTTTTTGTTTCGATGATAAAAAAGGGGAAAACAAACTGCATGTACATTTTTTAGGTTATGTGGGTTTTGCTAGCAAAGATTTTAGGAACGATGGCTCGGTTTTGAAACGAAACGAAAACGAAACGAATGAATACCACTTTTTTCTCACTTGCAGCTAGTAGCTGAATTGCGGAGGAACCAGAGGGTGAGATCACACATCAGCATATAGAGGGCGCCTATGGCTCACCCCATCCACCCACACCAATGACGGCACAAGTCAGCTAGACCATGACACCGGGAACAAGCCCTACTATTTTCGAACAGTGCCACGGATTCTTTTACGTCCCACATTTACAAATCAATTATGAGTTGTGAGACGGGGCCTACGGTTTATCGTCCTTATCCGAGAAGACTAGAAAGTCTAACCATTTGCAGATGTCATTACAAAGGCAGCACTTTCTCCTCAGTTATTTTAAGACCCTGAGTGCTGGTCCGGCCATGGTTTGAACCCGCGACCTCCCGCACGCTAGTCCGGTGCTCTACCAACTGAGCTAACCGGTCGTCGGTTTCTTGGCAAATTATGAGCGTTAAATGTTTCTGAAATGTGAGTATAAAAAAAGCATTTATCCATTGTTCTCATGAATATCGATTTGGAACCCACGTCAGTCGGTTATGATTTACCCGCATCCCCACCCCTCCCCCGGTCAATCTTTCCCTACTTACCTCTCTCCTTTCTCTCTCAGCTTGGTCCAGTCTTCCCGCGAGATCTTCAACACGTGACGCAAGCACTCGTTTCTCATGTTCACTCTTTTCCAGTGCCCGCCGTTCATTTTCCAGTTCACTGAAAAGAAAGCAAGCGAGATATATCTCCACTTTCCTTTGTTGTATCACAGAAAACAAACACAATTCTACAAAATGAGCTAACCTGGCAACTGAGCGGATTTCGTCTCGTACTTTCTTCTCATTCGCTTCATCAAGTAAAGACTGAAAAGAAATTAAAGTATTTCGACTCAGACATAGTTTGAGTTTACCTGGTTAACAGGGTCTCTCTTTTCACATCTTCACCAGGCAAGAGAAGAAGACAGATACTGGAAACAAGGTCACAAGTTGTGTTATTTTAAACCGAACAGTTCAATGCTTTTATTTCATGTTCAACGTACTCTTAATAAGTCAATTACCATGAACTATACTGCAATAACAAAATTAACTAAATAGATCCGGATTTTTTTCGTGTATTCTACAAACTTTGGAATCTCACTGGCCTCTTGGAGTGCATTTTTGGCGCATTTCACATGGTTTTAATACATCTATGACTTGTTTCCCTCACATCAGACCGTTGTCTTCTAGGTGACCACTCCTAAAATTGTCATTTTTGTTTTCTTTTAGTAGCAAAATTTGCCTGACGTGTGTCTTTATTTGGAGAGAAAATTAAATTTTGCTGCGAATCTCATTGTTCGGCCACTACATTGGTGGTACACCCGGCGGGTAGCTACCAGTCCGTGAGCAATCTGTTAAGGACTGCCGTAGCATTCTATTAGCGACAAGTATTTTCTTACTGATTATAATCAATCTTTATCATATTTACAAGTGATTAGTTTTTATTGCGTGGGATTTCCCCAAACTTTATCAGGACCGGCGATATTTATTTTTTTATTTATTTATCTATTTGTGTCACCTGGTCTCTAACAGACAAGACTTGGAAGAGAGAGCACCTTGGAAACGTTTATTTGACCGAAATCCCACAAAAGTACGCATTGCGGACCTATTTTTTATAAAGTACTCCCATAACAACGTTAAACTACTAGGAAATAAGCGAACAAGAGAGAGATTGGAAAGGACGAGAGGAGAAAGAAGTGAGAACACGTGACTACATTACGTATGAAGAGCAGCGTAGTTACCCGGACATTACGTAATTCACTGGCGAGTTCACCGACTTCCTGTTGTTTCCTCTCCCAAGTCTCTCGCTCCGCTCGCATCTAACAAGCGCACACAAACAAAATTGTACAAGGGTTCTTAAAAAAAACCCAGACACAAAGCAACGAAGCAAACCAAGCATCGTTAACGAAATGAGAAATACGATAACAATACGACAAACACGGGCTTGTGTGTGCACCGTCAGATTTATGTTTTTCACAATGATTTCTTCGGGCAAGAGATTGCAATCAGCTGAGGCGGTGTTAAAAACCCTCTACGAAGACTGTCAAATTCAATATTGTCAAGAAATCAGTTTTGTGAAATACTGTGAGCAAACTACACCACGTGAAGGCACATACTTTTTGGAAATTTTCCAGTGGAAGGAAACATTGCATGGTTCTCCAGAGCCAAAACCTTAGCCTTGGGGAAATACACGTGAAAAATTCTCCAGCATGCGCCATGCTTTCAACTGTTTTATCGGCGCTGATATCGATTTTATCGCAACACAATTTCATATTTTACTTCAAAGGAACATCGATATTCCGTGTGCTTCAAAGCAGTTACGATGACAGCCAACAATTGAAATCAAAATCATAGGAGCAAATAAGTCTATATATAATGTACTATGATACAAGATAATATTTGAAAATTTAATGTCACTTCAATCTTCAATTTCCTCACAAGTTATAACTGTTCTAGCCTGCGAACACAGACATTCTTCCGGGCGGAGAGAATCGAGTATCAGAATAAGGTCAACGACTGCAGACTAGTTCCGTGCCTGTAAATGTTTCATGATTTTTCAACTTTTCTTGTCGTGGATTATCTTTTCCCTGCTCAATGATTTGAAGCGAAGACAGATATAAAGTTCAAAGAAGACGCGACTGGGACAAATGAGCGAATGACGAATGTGCACACTAGTCTAATCTCCGTCTTCAGAGATTAGAGGATTAAAATGTTTGTTTTATAGGGTTTTACCTCTTGCTGGATTTGCTTTAGTCGATTTTCTATTTCATCTTGCTGCGATTTTTGGTTTGCCTGCAACTGTTAATACAAAGGAACTTGACAAAAAGAGCTTAGGTTGAAATTACACGAGAAAACGGTTAGAAGTCGCGTTAAAGAGTAAAAAAGGTCAGGTAGTTAGATATATTAGATGTTAAAGCACTTGAAAAACTGAAGTCCGTTACAGTTATGGGCTGTGTTAATTGAACTGAGGATTAAGAACGGTAAGGGAAGGTACGTTTTTAATTGGGTAGGAGGGCAGGGGGGGGGGGGGGCTGGGCCGGAGTATTTCAGAATTTTTTAGTCCCCCACCTATCCAAGACAAAAATAACTGGAAGTGAAAATAACAAACTGGAAAGGCTTTTCATGTAATCGCGCTCATCTGCGCACAAAGTAGTAAATTGCGTGACATGTGATTGTACGGTGAAAACTTGAAAATGGGTAAGGACGTACGAGGAATTTAAAAAGGGAAATGTGCTTGTGGTGAATGCGAGGATTTCATGAGATCAGATGAACAACCTCGGCAGCCTCCGCTAAGAAATGTGAGGCAACAAGTGACCTCATCACTCTCCGTGGTTGAAACTGACTCGCAAAGTGATGTAGTAGATCGAGTTGTCGGTTCAAGCCCGCGTAAAGAGAATCCTCACTGGAGACTGATTTTATACCAGAACCCCGCGCGGAAACATCAAAATATGGGCGAAAGCGGGAACGGGTCGAGAGAGACAATTATGTTAGTTGGGAGAAAACAGTTTTTTGAGATATAAATTTTTCGACACCTGTAAATTATTTAGATTAGTCTTGACTGGTGGCTTTGCTTGTATGTACATAATAGAGGCGACACGGAGTAATTTTTTCCTTGCCAAAAAAAACTTTGACCCTCCCTCGGTTGAGAATAAAACAGGTTTGACCCTCCCCAATTTGTAAAAAAAAAATTGCTAAGGACCCTCCCCTCCGAAGCCCCGACCCACCCCCCCCCCCCATAAAAATGTACCTTCCCTAATGTTTATTTTTTCATTCTCAAGGGAACGACTGAGTTAAGATTAAGTATTAAATATGGCGACAAAATTACACTCAAATAGTTATGAGAGTTTATAGTATCTTGCTAAAAACAATTCAAGCATGTTTAAGACCTCAAGAACATGACAAAACAACTTTGAAACAAAGACAACAAAATAACCCCTACAAAAAACATGAAAAAATCTTTTACAGACCAGATAAAATGAAAATTTGTACTTAAACATGGCAAAATAACTTTAACAAACATGACAAAATAAATTTACATAAACAAGACAAAGTAACTTTTACGCAAACATGACTAAATAACTTTTACACGAAAATGGACACAATCTCTTTGTGTAGGCTTTCTAGCATAATAAACTGAAATGCTCGCAATACATACGAGACATTTCACCAAAAACAGTTGTTTGTTGAAACGAGGCCAGCTCTACTGGAAATCTAAAACAATCCCAGACCAAAAAAAGAAAATTTTTGATATTTTAAGAAGGCAAATTAACAAACCATTGATCAGTTTCGATAAAACCTTAACAGTGATAAGGCTTAACTTATACATAACACCATAATATGACATGCCCAAATGAAAGGAAAGTGTATAAATCTAAACTTCCAATTGGCTTATTTCTTGGTCGATCCTATTGACTGAGTAGTTGCAGTAGGCACAAAACTCTCACTACAAGCACTTCAAAAGTGTCTCTTTGCATTCTTTTTAAGCAGTACTTTGTGTATCAGTTTCCCTTGTGCTCCATACTTCATGTTATCATATCAATGTGAATACAGTATATAAGGTGGAAGGTGGAGGGGAGGTTCAATTCAAATGGTGTTGAAACTAATTTTGTGATTTATTTGGTTATCCACTGCTGCGCGTTAAGTGATTGGCTTAACTATCTCCCGTGACTTTTTCAACCCATAAGAAGTAAGGATTAGACCACTAGTGACCAGATTGCATGGATTCTGATTGGTTCATTTGACTATGTGCTTCTGTTGTGATTGGTCACTTTTCGTTTGGTCTTACCTGACGTCTCAAAGATTCCAATTCCCGATCCCTCTCTGTTGCTAATCTCTGACTTTCGCGTAATACGTCACGCTCGGCATCTAGTCCCTACAGAATGCATTGTACACCAGTTCTTAGGCGGCAACTTAAAAAACAAATAAACGCCACAGAGTGCATTCAGGGGAAAATGTGTCCCGTGACTCGACAACTGAACCAAAACAAGTCGTAATGAAGTCACTTTGATACTCTTAAAATATTTTATAACAATAGCATAGAAACTCATTTAACAAACAATCAGGTACAAGTACGACTTTTTTTATTAGCTTCGCCATGTCATACAATAAATTACACGCACCAAAAAAACATATTGAAAAAAATAAAATAATAATAGTAATAATAATAATGATAATGGAAGGGCGACCACGACAGCAAAGAGCCAGTTACTATGGGCCCAGAGCTATAAAATGAAGTTTTAATGAGGATTACAAAATATATTACAAAAAAAAAAACAAACAAACAAAGAAACTTGACAAATCTACAAAAGGTTACTAGCAGCATGAATTAGGATGCCATAGGCTACAAGTAGTGTTACATTTTTGCAGATAGTTTTGAAGGTGCGAGGATGCATACATACATACATACATACATACATACAACCTTTATTTAAAACTCGAATAAAATCCAACTACAATTTAGACTTAGAACTATTGCCATACTGTTTTACAAGACTGCCGAGTGGGGATCTGATGACACAAACAGACATTTGATTTGCTCTTTAAATTTTCTGATTGATTTAATTTCTCTCACATGTTCGGGTAGAGAGTTCCACAACATGGCGCCGCTGTAACTAAAACTTCGTTTCAAATAGTCAGTTCGCGGCTTCAGTAACACTAATTTGCGGAAGGAATTGCGCAAATTATAGTCTGAGTTTCGTTCAACAAATAGGTTCTGCAAGTACACTAGAGCTTGGTCATTAGGAGATTGAAACATCATTATCGCCTTATGCTTCTTTCTCCTTATCACCAATCTGTCCCATTTAAGTATATCGAAAAGTAGGCTTGAGCTAGTCACGTAATTTACCTTCAACTGAAACATTCTAGCTGCACGATTCTGTAGTTTTCGTAGTTTATCACTCAGTTGATTACTTAAGCCATCCCAAACGAGGCCACAGTAATCAAAGTGAGGTTGAATTAAGGTGTTATAGACTAGTACAGCGGTAGATTGGGAGATGAGGGGCCTGACACGTCTGAGAGCACCTATAACCGAAGACATCTTTTTGGACAATTCGTTAACATGTGATTAGAACAGAAAAGATGATTGTCGATAATGACACCTAAAGTCTAATGATTTAGCGTGATCGACTTCGCTAATCAATTGATCTTCTAGTTTGATATTTATTTCATTATAGCTTTCAGCAAGAAGTTTCTGGCGAGAACCAATCACCATAAACTCAGTTTTTGCTATGTTAAGACTTAACTTGTTGGCTTTTAGCCAGCAGTGAAGATTAAGTACTTCTGTATTAGTTTCTTGTTCAAGGTCATCAAGAGTGCTAATTAAATCCCATGGTTGTTTCACAAGGTCGTTTAAAAATTTCTCGTAATCAAATCCTTTATAAGTGCAAGTTTTGATGGTACAATGTGTGCCAACGTGTTCAAAACGTATTTTCATGGTCATAAAAACAAGCGAGCGATCGCTAATCCCAAGATGAACCGTACCAGAATCAACAATTATATCATAAAAGTTAGTTCTGCAAAGACCAATCAATGTCCGTGATGTTAGTGTAATCCTGGTTGGTTCAGAAATCATTTGGCTAAAGCCGTAAATATCGAATATATTCGTTAAATTCGAAGAGATGTGGTAATTTGATCAATTATGCAACATATCACAATTCAGATCTCCGAGCAGATAGAAATTATTGTATTCCAAGTCAATTTCATCCATAAGGGTTTCAAAACGACCAAAAATGTCCTGGGAGGAACTTGGAGGTCTGTACCACGTACTTACTAAAAAAGGTCTAGAGTGTGGTCTAGTAATTTCTATAACAAGACATTCAAGTTGATCATCACTTAAAAAATGATGATTATAAAACAGAAAAGTAGTTTAACATGGTTGATCTGAAAGAGCTAAGATTGTCCATGGTAAGGTTTAGTTTATCGGAAAGAAAGTTCCAAATTCTAACAGTTCTAACATTAAAGGATTTCTGACAGGTAACGGTTTTATATTTAGGGTCGTTATATTTGAGGACATTCCTCCATTAACTATGTTCTTTCTTACTGTAAGTGGCGAGGAACAGCTTGTACTACGTTGGATTTTAGACCTTTCAAAAAGTGCAATCATTTCAGTAAAATTTAGTACAAAGAATACACTGCGAACCTTCACCAGAACTTCAGCCTGTCGCCTACTTGCCTCTTCTGTTTCACGCAGCTCTCTTAGCAGTCTTTCCCTGCAATGAACCAGGAAGCATTAACACACTTGTAAAGTCTTTGAACAGGAAGCAAAAAATGAATTAATTTCAAATACATCAGTGAAAAATAGGCTAGATAAATACCTTTCTGCCAAGTCATCTAATGAAGAGACATCTGAAAAAGTAAAGTGGTAAGAGGAGCTCTGAAACACTGTCATCATCATCATCATCATCATCATCATCATCAACAACATCATCATTATCAACAACATTATCATCATCATCATCATCAACAACATCATCATCCTTGTCATCATCATCATTATCATCATAGTAATAATTATAATAATAATAATAATAGTAGTAGTAATAATAATAATAATAATGAACTTGTATTCCAACAATGAACCAACTATGCAGACACCTGGTGAGGCAGTTCATACAGGGCGCTGATCCCTAATAAAGGATGCTGTGAGCTATGCACAACAGCTGGGATCATGATTAGAGTTGCAGTACCCACAATTGGGGTTACAGAAACTGGGGACATACTCGACAGAAAGAAGTTCAGTGGGTGGATTAAGAAAGTCAACCAGGGCAGAGGCTGTGCAGAGATGGAGAGTGAGAGACGGCAAGCGAAGTTAATAGCGGAGCTCCACAGCGGCTCGAAGAGCCGCAGAGCGGAGCCCCATAACTACCGTGCGAGGATAGAAATTGAGAAAACCATGCGTTTGAGTTTTCATGGTCATCGTGACTAGCGGCATGGCTCGCGGGCGCGTGCGCCTAGCGACGACGACGACGAACGACGTTGCCCCAACATGGCGGCCATAGTCATCTGGGATATTTAGAAGGTCTTAAACCGAAAGGAGGCTTTGTTTTTCGCGCGCTTTTCGCGGCTTGCCGCGGCTACACAACCTACAGCCAGCAGTCTACAGCAGTCTACAATGTTTTGCTGAAGAAACGGATTTTATTCCATAGGTACTGAGATTTACTCCTTATAAATCTGTGTGAGAAAAATAGTCTGTAAAAAACTAGAAGCAATTTGATTGGTTGGACCATTTTCTTCACTAGTGAAAAAAAGTGGTCCGACCAATTCACTGTTCATAGAGGTGGGATCAGTTTTGGCGCCATCAACTCGGCAAAAAGTGAGCAATAACGGCTTCTTCCTCAGCTTCGTCTTTGAGAAATTCTAGGTTTGCAGATACAGCTTCAGTCGAGGACTTCATACAAGATCAAGAAAATAAAAATACGAATAACAAATCCGAACCGCCCGTCGCTTCACTGAAAGAATTCTTGACGTTGAAAGGCGAATCAAGGTCCGTAGAAGAAATTCCTTCAAACGAGCTCAATTCAGTTCATGAGTGAATTTGTCCGGTAGCAGTGGGAAAGAAGGAAAACAAAGATTATGAGCCAAGTTCGCTGCGTTCTCTCTTTCGCAACGGTTATTTGAATAAAAAAGCTACGGATTCAGCATCTCAAAAGAAGTGGTGTTTGAAAAAGCAAGAGCCGCATTAAACTGATCAAAACAAAAAGGTAATTTTACATTGTATTTCCCGTACACAAGACATTCCTGAGTCATTCATGAGTCGTTTTAAAACATTTTTAACTGTCTTTGGTTCTTATACTTCTAGCGACATTTCCAACAGTGTTTAAAGTAGAATTTTCCAGTTCGTGCAATGTTTGTATCATTTTCGAGAAGTAAATTTTGAACGCATTTTTAACTTGACTGTCATGTTTATTCGGTATGCTCCAAATAAAGCCTGCTAAGTGCGTTTTGCACCTTGTTGTGGTATCTTGATTTTTCTAGCCCAGCGTGATTCATGATCAGTTAGTAGTATTTTGTAAGGAGTAAATCTCAGTACCTAAAAAATAAGCAAATTACTTCATGGTTAGTTCGCCCATACCATTTTTCTTCACTCGTTGTGAAGAAAAGTAAACTCACTCGTTCGCTGCGCTCACTCGTTCGCTGCGCTCACTCGTTCGTTTTCTATTCTTCACAACTCGTGAAGAAAAATCGTCTGCCCTCACTATAAACCATGAAGTAATCTCTATATTCATAGCGGTTTTGGAGGAAAAATTTTCTTCCTACAAGTTTTCAAGCGTTTTTGGAGGGACATAAGCATAAAGCTGAGTGTCTATTTTTCCTTTGTTAAAGAGCTGCCTAGCTACTTTTGGTGTTGCTTTAAAACTATTATAATTTTGCTGACCAGGTAATGGTTCTTCCGTTGAGTCGCGAGCTAGATGTTTTTTTTTTTGACGATTTATTTGAGCTATCGAATCTTCTTTAAGTAGTTGCGTACATCAGGCGTATTTAATAACTTTAGTGACAACATTTTCAATGTGTGAGGGTCTGTGTGAGGAGCTCCGCTTTTAGGCTGGCCTAAATCTATTTAATAGTGGAAAGTTGGAGAGATAAGGATGTGGAAGAGGAATGTTTTGCTTGGCTATCAGATTGGAAAACAGCTCCAGTCAAGAAAGTGGTGGGACTGCAAGAGTTATATCAGCATATCCTGCCGACTAAGCTATACCCATTGAGAAAGACCAAGACACACTCAGATGGTGATGAGAAATGCAGGCTATGTCGAAAGGCACAAGAAAGTGTTGCACATGTTGTACCTGGCTATACACAATGCAGCACTCAGAATTCTATTCTTTGAGATACTTAGGGGTTATCAGCTGGCAGACGCCATTCCACCCTGGTATTCACCAGTCCAGCCCAAACCTGTATACCAAGACGACAAGGTGACAGCGTATTGGGATGTGCCTGTTTTCATGGAGTACTTGCAAGTTAGAGGCAACAGAGTCTATGCTAGGTTTATAGACAGGGGAAACAAGGAGATGATGCTGATAGAGATGAGCTGTCCCTGGATGGACAACAGAAAGCAGAAAGAAGAGGAAAAGACTTTAAAGTATGCGCCTTTGTGACTAGAGCTCAAGAGACAGTACCCAGGGTTCAAGATTCGACAGTTCAACATTGCCATTGATGCTCTAAGTGGCTGTTCAAGGAGTCTGAAGGAAGAAGTCAAGACGTTAGTGGGCTCAGATAGGTATGGAGAGGTACTCAGAAGAATCCAGAAGCCGTCCTGAGTCGCACTCTTCACATCGCTGAAACATACAAAGTGATGTGCTATCCAATTGGACACCCATGGCGGGCTAACAAGATAATACATAATTAGCACTTAGCAAATAATATTAGGATATATATTTATTTTAAATTAATTTCATGCAATTTCATTCCTATCTAATATAAATTTGTAAATTTTAAAATTGTACTGGCTACATTCACATGCCCAGTATTTGTGATTAGGACCTGGCATTCAGGAGTTTTAAACTGCCATAATAATAACAATAGTAATAATAATAATAATAATAATAATAGTATTTAAAATGCTTTTTTTACCTTGAAAAAGCAATCAGTATTTTTGTAATTATTGAGAAATCAGTATGCACTGCACCTGTTGTACCCACTAAACCTCTGGCATCAGGTCTGACATCTCCAACCCTGGTTCATAAGAAATATCTATTAACTGGATGGTTTCCTGTAAAAGAGGCAGTTTGTGATTGCTGACTAATTCTTGGCAGCCTGACTAACGTTTCATGACAAACAACACTCATTACTGATTTCTTTCTTTTTTTGTGGTGGCCTTACACCTGAGGAATATAATTAGTATGCAAATTGAGACTTCCTCCAGCAGCATAATTTGCAAAGTTGTGGTTAGGTATGGTCGAAGTCTTTTGTTTCTTTGAACATAACTTATTTTGTGCCCATCCTTTCTTCTACTGTATCTCTAATTTAGCTCACCATATTATATACAGAGTCATAACTGAATTTTTGTTGTTGCAGATTCCATAACTTGTTCCAGTCTTCAAGTCACAAGAAATTTAAAGTAAAATGAAAGTCTTTTAATGACTTGAAAGTTAAAATTTGACTACACTTTACCACTGTTTGCTTCTCATTGCATACAAACTAAAGCATTATTTATGCTAAAGTCAAAGGCATATTACA
This sequence comes from Ricordea florida, assembly GCA_949710005.1. Classification (NCBI taxonomy): domain Eukaryota; kingdom Metazoa; phylum Cnidaria; class Anthozoa; order Corallimorpharia; family Ricordeidae; genus Ricordea; species Ricordea florida. The sequence continues at coordinate 1,881,440 of OX453273.1, forward strand.
AGGGAAGAAAGAGTTGTTAACTCCCAGTACCTCTGAAGTACATATAATGCCGAAAAGAATAACCACTGTCAAAATTTGTCTGTACCTTCCTGTGTTGCTACATACAGTCAATTATAAGATATTATATGGACACAAACAATATTATACATGCATTGCTGTTAACAGCTATGCACCGTGAGTCATCTATACCTTAAATGCCTCCCCCTTTCTCTTTCCATTTCTCCAGTCAAACGACTCTGCTCATTTCTCAGGTTTCTCACAGCATATCGCAAACCATTGACCTGACCAAAAAATTTAGCATGGTTAATTTGATTCTGCCCTGCTAAATTAACAGGAGCAATTCTGAACAGGGAAATAATGTAGATAAACAACACAAATTATGTTCAAGAATCCGCCAGCTACCATGAAAATCAGAAAACAACAATGACTTACTTCAGATTGAATATCATCATGGAATCTAACTGGTCCTCTCTTTCTAGACGTTCCATACTCATCCTCAGACTAAACAATAAAAACAAGATCAAACGGTATTGTTAAATTGGGTGTATTCTTACATCTTCAATTACAAGAAAAAAATCATATTACATTGCCAGTAGCAATAAAAAGTATTTTCATCCACATATTAATTCCTTGCCTTCAATAAGCCATAAGAAAATTGATATTCAGCTTGATAAGGAAGAAATTGGATTAAGTACTGTATCTGTTGTAGTTCGTAGTTCAATTTTTTCCTTGGTTCAAATTTTGTTTTCCTGTGTTTTCTGGTATGCTAATATATGATAATGAGTTTGAAACAAAGGAAAATAAAATTTAAACCAAGGATAAAATTGAACTACAACATATCAAATGATGCATTGGTTGACGCTTGACAGCAATGCTCATTCCCCCAATTTATTGATTGTTCTTAATTACCTGAGATGATGGTGGTGTAGCAGGTAAACGGCGTCTTCTTGATATCCTCTCCCTTTTCAAGATATTAGCAGACTTCTCAAGTTCAGCTCTCAACTAAAAACACAAAAATCCCATCGTTGAGTAACAGTCATCAAATCTGCTACAAGAAGAATTAGAGCCCAAAGAAACACACATAATCTTATGGCCTGGAAGATTTAAAAAACAGATACTTTCCACACGATAACATCAACAAATTATTGGTGTTAACTCAAAGAAAACTAAATTCTTGGTTACTGTTCCCAACTGATTCCAACAAAGGCAACCACGAGTCACCAAAAAATTAGCTTTCTATTACAATTCTTCTTTAGACGTTTTATCTAGATAACTTCTTAAACATAATTTATACCAGGTTCCTACAAAGATGTAAAACAACAAATGTGAAAGTATGTTATAGGTGATCTCAAAGATTTTGCAGACAGCAAACCTTAGCAATTTCTTCATCTTGCTCAACATTGATATCCCTATAGTGCTCCAGCATGCGATCAGCAGTGGACAGCACCTCAGTGGTTGCATGCAGTGATGCAGCAAGGTCCTCAACTTTGTCGGCAACTACACCACCCATTCTTGACTGTGACAAAGAGGCTTGATTGGTGCGCTGGACAGGTGGTATTGCATGGGGGTAGGTATCCCTGAGGTGGCTGGTCCGAAGGGTGCTTCGTTTTGGTGCTCGCTGGGTTGGTTGGTCATAACTTGCACTGTCATCAGTTTCATCCCACGGACCTGTACTTGTTGCCATCCATGTAATGTGTTACATCTGTGGAAGTAGAAGGAAACAATGCATTCAATAAATCAAAGAAGAAATATAAAGGTTTGTAAAATGCAAGCCAACAATGTTTTAGTTTTAAGTACTAATGTACATGCAAAAATTTCAATGCGCTGATTGGTTGAGAGCAATCATTGTCAATTAATCCCAAACAGTACACAAAGTTGAAATCGAGTGCAAAAATTTGAAATTAAATTTTTGTTTTTATATTATTAAACCTAGAGTGACTTAAGTAACAGATTTTACTCTATCTAACGCCAGATGATTTTACTCGTCAACTGGAGACCCCTTGGGAGTGAAAGGGTTAACAAGTAATCATATGATTTCCAGTGCAATTTTGTATAAATAAGCAATAAACTGCACTTGCCCAACAGGCTCATGCAATTTTTTCAGTCTTTGAAAAATTTACTTGGGCTCATTTATTCCAAATTGCACTCAAAACCATTTGACTACCTGTAGAAAACAACAACAAAAAAAATAGTAATAATATCAATCAATTACAAGGAAGCTCCATGACCTTCACAAGTTAAATAAATAGTAAATAATCAATTCTTATGATGGGTATTAAAATAATTACAAAAATATTATTTTTATTATTTTATTATGTCTTACCCTTTAACCTAAGCAATGGGAGATTACAAGCTATGATGTCATCTACATGTACCAAATGATAGGTGCCAAAATAAAAAATGTTGTGATAATAATACTGCTATTATTAAATTTAATTTCTACCTGAAGTTACCATATTGCAGTTTTACAAAACCAAACAGTTTACAGCTTTTTTATTCTTATAAGTATGATTTTCTGCACAGTCCTTTTGCACTTTTCTTAGTGGTTCTGCAGCCTTAAGTTCCTCTGGTAAGGCCCATAATTAACTTTTGACTGTGACAGTGTTAGCCTTGGGATTATGCAGTATAAATCACATTTTTGTTTTCAAGGTCTTAAAACCATGAATACTGATATTGGGTTAGAAGCTTAGACATGCAACCTGATTAACATTTGAGGCATACAATCTGAGTTCCAAGCAAATGCATAATAATTATTACTGTTTGATTGTATGATTCAAGGTCTAATTTGACCTTCTTTTCATAAAGTTGATAACAAATACAAGTGGAATGTACTTCTATATTTGTGGGTATAATTACTCTTCTAGTCAACTAAATCAAACTTGGGCCAGGATTCTGAGAACAATTCTAGATCATACCCTCACAACAGTTTTGATGGCAGTCAATTCCAGCAATGACAACTCATGTTAAATTAGGAAAGCACCAATAGGTTCTTGCTAATAAGAGTATGACTTCTGAATTACTAACAGGGCACCTTTACATTGACAAACAATACAAGCATATTAATTATAAAGCTGTTAATCCACAGATGTTCTACATTACAATGCAATAAAAACAGAACTAATCTTCTTATTTTAATAAAGGCAAAAAGGTAAAGCAAGGGATTCAAATACAAACAAACAAACAAACAGCATTTTTAGAGATAAGCTTGAGCTAGCAGGCAAGTTACCTCTAAAGTAATAAAAAAATAATCTAAATTTAAAAATACTGCTGTACCGCTATTACGATTTATATTGTCTCTAAGGATCCAGGAATGCATATTTTGCAAAAAAGGTACAAACATTCTATTTATCAGCTGCTGCCTGATGGTGCATTTTAATATAAATTTATAAACATAGGATAAACTATACCTTATCAAGCCCTTGCGGTAAAGCATGCTATCCTAGTAAAAACTCTCTATTGCATTGAAAATAATGTCTAAATTACCACTTCTACACCTCATTAAGCACATGACCCATAAAAATACTTCTTTGTCTTGCCTCCCAGCATGAAACACAATTGAATTCCCAATGATTATCACAAAAGAATACTTATGAAGCATAATACTGTTAACAACAACAACCTGGTCGGCTTGGTTTTTTCAAAGTTATTACCAAAGGTTGAATAAGGGTCAGATGAAAAACATGTCGATACGCTAAGATATAAACAAGACTCGACGTCCTATTCTACAAGAATCGAAAAGGTCTCTGTGAGGACTCGAAATTGATTGTCCTGTTAAGATTGCAGTTCTTTGATTTGTTTACTTTCACATTCGTGTACTAAGAATTCTTTGATACTGAAGTGTGAAGTTTTCAATACAATATAATTAAGTTTACTGATACTTTGAATATACTGCATGCATTCTTACCCATAAACAGAGTTTGAGCAAGCGAAAAATCCCTTAATGCTGATAAAATTACTTTTAAACGCATTTTCAAATAAGAGAATTTCGTAGGATGACATGAAAACACATCGATTCTTATTTCAGTGGCTTCATCTACGAAAACTGAGCTCGCCGATCGATCCGTGATTGCGAACCAAGCGAGTTTCGGAAAGGATTACTAAAAAGAAAAAACTCATCTACATGAAAGGATGATGTCTTCGTGATAAACTACTAATTACTCGGTGGATAGCACAAGTATCCGTACAGAAACATTCGTAGTCTCGGGATGCACGAAGGTGACAGTGAACACAGGACTTGCCTCTCAGCTTACAAAAGTAACTTATAACGCTGTATTTTTCCGAATTCTTGTAAGGTTCAACAAATTCGATTTATCACAGTGGATCAGGTGTAAAAGGAAAATGACATATCATGATCGCTTACCTATTTCAGTATGCGACCAACACCAGAGTCCGATCAATATCGGCGACCCAACAATCGGAATAAAATTCACTCACCACAAACACTAAAGCGAAATCATAAAAGCATAGGACGTCATGAAATTGAACAACAGAAGGAAAGCATATAAATTCCAGCAGATGATAGAAGATTAATTTACATGTTTTCAGCCGTTAAAAACAAAAGAACTCGAGTTGAAATGTACCGCGCAAAATTATTTACATATAAAGGTGCCTGCTTTTATTTGAGAATCTGCTGACTGATAGAACTACTCAAGTGTCTGGATCAGAGTGTGCATATAAATATAATTCATGGTAGGGCATATATAGTGTTTACAGGGGTATACAGGGATTTACAAGGATATACCTTTGTGAACCCTTGTATACCCCTGTAAACACTATATATGGTAGCCTACCATGAATTATATGCCCCAAATAAAGTGGTGAACGGTTTAGGGAAATAGAAAACGAAATTCGAAATTGGAAAATTCTGTTAGGGATCGTCCTTAACCATTTCAAAAACCCACTCCTATTTACTGGGAGAATCTAGAACCGACATCAAAAGGTATTGTAAATGACTGTTAAAGGAAATGACAAACGAAATCCCGTTTGGAACATTCCGATCGGAAAAACAGGACTACGCACAAGAAAAAATACCAGATTCCCATTATGGGATTTTTTGAGGTATCTATTAAGCAGCCCCAAATTCCCAAAAGTGGCAAAGTGAGACAAATCACAACCAGAGAATCCCCAACCAAGTGTCCTCTTTAGGACCTGTCTTACTCTTCCAAATTTGGGATTTTTGTGGGTATTGAAAATCCTATATTGAGAATCTGGTATTTTCCCCTGCGATACCTTTTCAGACGTCCAGTTGCTCCTGAAAACTCTCACCGGAATATCCACGAAACATTTGTTCGATTTACTGTCCAACTGGGATTTTCCGAAACTTTCAGAAATAGAGATTATAAAAGTATGAAGTACTAATTCTGCAAACGTGTACTGTTCTTATGTCATGTCTTCAGGGAAACAAAGTCTTATCTTATGGTAAAGTTTGACGAGCAGCAGCCCCTTTTTGGTTCTGTCGCCGTGTACCGGTACACAAGACCCGATAAAAAAGACCAAACAATACATCAGAGCTAAAGAATGACTCCTAAACTATGAAAATACAATGGTTATTCCCTCGTGTACAGAACCCCTTTTTCCCCCAAGTAACATACCACTGAGTTACTTCAGCTTGCGTAAGGAACCCTTCTACAGCTGTGACGGAAACTTGTCCCTGACTCTAATAACAAATGATTCAAATGAATATATGAAAGACCATATATTTGAACTGCGGAGTAATATATATTGACATTAATTGATCATCGCAGTTATGTACCCATCTTAAGCAGCTGTGAAAAAAATTAAAGCCTGAAAAAAACAACTCTATTCAGTAGCAAAGTTGAAGTCACAGATGTAGTTAGTGACTCGAAAGTAATGGCGGGGAATTTGATTTCTAACCTCTTGTGCCCTTCTTCACCCCCGAGGGGTTTAGAAACGGCTGAGATTATTCGATGTGTTGGCTTTGGTATGTACCACATGCAGGGTTTTCATACAGTTTGGTCTGGAACGGGAGAATGAAATCAGGCGGTTTTGGTTTATGAGAGGGTATCATTTGATCTTCTTGGATGAAAATTGTCTTTCAATGTTCGATTTCCGTGAAGTACGGAGAGTGGTAAAGATTTGCTCTCAGTAACAGGCAGACTTCTATGCAACCGTTGTTTAGGGAGGAACGTCGCTTCACGAGCCAGACAACGGCTGTAAAAGAGACTACCTGAACAGTATGCATAATTTTCGTGAAGTAATGGTAATAGGACTGCGTGAAGTACACGGGTGTAATCATGACTATAACAAAATTCTCAAATGTGATTGGCTATTAACTTCCCTGATTAGTGAATGTTATGTATCTTGTCCGGCTGCTCTTTAAGAGCTGACTTCATATCTACATTTTCATGACCTTAGTAGAAAGATCTTAGAGTTCCTGAAATTTTTCAGTCAATTTATGGATTATTTATACCACCCCAAACTGGACAGCAGTAATCAAAATGCGGCTGACTAAAGGGATTATAAATCATTTCAGCTGCATTCATCGAAACAAATGGCCTGAGTCTCGTGGGGTGGGGGGGGGGGGGCATTTATACCAAAGGATACTGATCATTGGAAATTTTGTCCTCGTGTTTCTGGTATCTGTTGACTACTTCTACTTCGACTGATTTTATTCACTAAGGAGAAATCATTTACTTACAGCAACTGGAACTAAACACTGAGTCCAACAATTACACAAAACGTATAAAATAAAATGAAGTGAAAGAGAGAGAGAGAGAGAGCGACTTGAAAATTACAGGGAGTACATTTATATTTTTTGGACGTAATGTATGCTGAAATGACTTGTGAGAAAGTTACTATAAACAATTACAAATGATTGGCTATTGGAACGAAGTGACAAAGAAGGAATGAAGATCCAATGAACTGGGGAAAAAATGACAGACGATTACAACTTGGTTACATTAACATGCAACTATGTAACATCTCCCCCTTACTGAAATTAATTTGCGAACTACACAAAGATCGATTAAATGGTTTCTATGAGTCTCTTAGGTTTGTTAATCACACGTTTTGGTCTCTCGCTAATGCTGCTGTAGTCATTTGTCGAATTGCGGTCGTTTCGCCCGATGGCCCATTCGCCCGAAGACGTTTCCCCCGATCTCAGAGCCGATTCGCCCGAAAAAAAAGTCGATTCGCCCGGAACCAAGAGTCGATTCGCCCGCACTAAGACTTGATTCTCCCGGACTAATAAAATCCTGGATAATCCTTATGTTTTGTTGGCTTAACTTATCAAACATAAAGCATTTAACGTTTCCTAACCCGTTGAGTTTATCTAGCTTTTTTACTGGACAGCAGACCTGCCCAGTGGGGTTGAGCACGAACGGGACTCATAGGTCCCATGCGAGGTGCCTGCCCACAGGTCTGCACTGGGGGTGGTCACAGCCAGGGTTCGTTACGTCCCTAGTGGTTCTTTAACGTCCCACAGAATTAATTGTCAAGAGTTGTGAGACGAGACCTCCAGTTTATCGTCCTTATCCGAGAAGACTAGAAAGTCTAACCACTTGCAGATGCCATTGCAAAGGAAGCACTTTCTCCTCAGTTATTTAAAGACCCTTAGTGTTGGTCAGGCCGGGGCTTGAACCCACGACCTCCCGCGACCTCCCACGACCTCCCACGACCTCCCACGACCTCCCACGACCTCCCACGACCTCCCACGACCTCCCACGACCTCCCGCACAGTAGTCCGGCACTCTACCAACTGAGCTAACCGGTCAATTTGTCACGCGTTTATTGTAAACGAACGCGGCCCATGAATACATCGCCACCAATAGACACTTCGTTTCTTGCAAACAAACTCTTTCCATAGATACATCCGTTATCTGTTTTCCTTTTTAGTCGTCTCTAGTATACATAAGCTGAATCGTCTTACTTGGGATAATTGAAATAGCATTGTTGCGTTTAGCGCGTGCAGCACATTCTCATGTAACACTGGACGGCATGACTGAAACAATTGTAACTTTTTGAAAGTAGTTTGTGTGTTTACTTATTAAAATTGGGTTTCGCCGAAGCGAACAAGTTAAGGCTTATCCTACAGGGGGGAGGGGGCAGAGGATTTTAGGGGGGGTTCTCAAATTTTTAGAGCAAAAAAAAGGGGGGATGTGAAAATTGTTTAAATATCTCCTGGGGAGATGCTTATTTTTTGTAAGATTCTGTCTAGCTTTTGTAATAGTTTTTAAAAGATATATGGTGTACTATTATACTATTATACACATATTTATTTTGATATTTCTTGTGAGGGAGGAGGGGGGGTTTTTATTTTTCGGCTGATTGCTTGGGGGATTATGAAACTGATTTGTATGGACCTTCGGGGGGATATAAAAAAACGAGCCGCTGAAAAAAAAATCCTCTGCCCACCCCTGTAGCATACATAATGAATGCAGCCTAACATAAAGTCAAGTTTTAGGTTCAAGAGCTGGGACTAGTAACAGCCTATGAACAAGATGACGGAACCCACCGCCTAATCAGGAAATTGCTAGCTGACTGCCGTTCCTACTAGGCAATGAGATTCCTTCGGGGAACAGCCACTACCGATGCCTTGAAGAAGCTGGTCCGCTACATAAAGTCCACGTGGATTGAAAGCCGGATCTTCCCCCCTAAGGCCTGGAGCGTAATGATGGACAGGCTGTCCGGACGAATAACGACCTTGAACGATGGCACAACGCTCTCAATCGACGCGCCGGGGGCAAGGTACACATCCCGTTTTACATCCTAGTACAGCACTTGCAGAAAGAAGCGAAGTTGTGCGCCTTGCAGATTAGGCTTGTGTCTGATGGAAAATTAATGCGAATTCAAAGGCATACCTGCCGCCGCCTTCAAGGCAAGATATTTGAACTCTGGGACCAATACGCGTGCAGAGATAAAACAGCAGAGCAGTTGCTTAGAGCCTGCAGTTAACTTTACGGACCAGTTCGGTCATCTTAGGTTAGAATCTTTCTTAAAAAGATGTTAGTGTATAAGGTCCTACAAATCGAGCTTGAAATTTTTAGTTGTTCGCTTCACTGGAACTAAATACGTAGATTTCTTTTTGATGTAGGTTAGCGTATAGGTTAGGATAACATCTTAATAAGATGTTGGTGTATAAGCTCGGATTAGGGTTTCAAATGGAAATATCTGTTCCTACAAATCGTGCTTGCAGTTGTTATTTGTTCGCTTCACTTGAATATGTAGATTTATTTTTTTCTCAAGCATCTCAGCGGGCCGGAACTCCAAATCCTCGAATCTGATTGGCTTCTGCTCTGCCTGTTTCTTATCTTAAACGGCATAAAACGAGATAAAACACTACTGAAGCCATTAAGCAATAGTAGCTGTTTCGCACCAAGAGCTTCGGTGCTACTTAATGTCACGGACTTAAGTAAAAACAAGCGTGCTTTGGGACTTCCCAGTAATTTTGAACTGGTTTATTGCCTTTGGTTTACAGACAACTAACTAGTCAACTGAAAAAGAATAACATTCACGCAAATTAATTTCTAGTTATTTAAAAAAACTGACTGAAAAACGATCTAGTTAACTTGATGTAAAAAATACTTACAATTCTGTGGGGCTTTATCCCGAATCTAGCACGTAAAAACAAGATATTTTTCTGTGATTTTGGCACACTGTGATAAGCGCGTCGATGTTTTCAAAGAATCTCTCTCTCTTATCTCTCTATCACATTTTTCCGACCACTCCTTAATTGGCGGGAGTCACGTTGTATAATCTGCCGACATCTGCAAAACACTCACCCTCAGTGCGGAAATTAGAAGCCTAATTGAGCAACGACTAATTTAGAATAAAAGGAAAAAAGTGTAACGACTTATAAGAAAGTTATCAATGTTCAATGTCCTCAAATGGACCTTATCCTCGCTCTCCAATTAGTTCTTCTTTTGTAGCTATGACGCAAAGTTTGTGGATTGGCCTGTCATATTCTCCGTTTTTGGTCTTGATTCGCACTTTCCTCGTCAACCCATCCTTGCCTGGATAAGTGCTAACCACCAAGGCCATTGTCCACTGGGATCTCTTGCGGTTCGGGTTTAACTCGAGCACTAAGTCGCCTGCTCTGAGGTTTTCTCTTTTTTTGAACCACTTGTTTCTCGGGAGAAGCGTGGGTGCAAAATACTTCATCCAGCAAGTCCAAAAATCTCCAATCCTGTTCTGAACACTTCTCAGAAGGTCCCTTGGGTTCACTCGGTCTTCTTGCTCTGGTTGGGGAATCGAAGAAAGGTGTGTTGGCCGATTATAAGGTCATTTGGGGTAATCGGTGGCCCCTCCCAAATATTATCAGAGCTTGGGTAAAGGGGTCGGCTGTTGACCATGTAGGTAACTTCGGCAAGAAACGTACGCCATTGCTCTTCTGAGAATGATTCATCCCTGCAAATGCAGCTCATGGCCTGTCTGACGGATCTGATCAGTGACTCTACGACGCCGTTCTGGTGGCTTGCACGGGGTGTGTTCCACTGCCACTGGAAATCGCAAGTAAATTCCTCTGAGAGGATACTCTGTATCTTTGGGACATCCCATTCTCTCATAATCTCCCTCAGGTGCTCTTGTGCCCCCACGAAGTTTGTGCCGCAGTCTGACCAGCAGAGGTTTGGGTGACCGCGCAGACATGCGAATCGGCGAAATGCCATGAGGAAGCTTGTTGAAGTCTTGTCAGTGACAAGCTCCAGGTGTATTGCTCTAGATGTTGTGCACGTAAAGATGATGACTTGAGCCTCTTTATGCGTTCTTCGGTTGAGCTTGATTTGCAGTGGCCCAAACATATCCATCGCCGTGTTTGAAAATGGGGGGAATCCGCACGCCACTCGCAATTTTGGTAGTTGACCCATTAACTGGTCAAGGGGTTTCTTTCGTTGTTTACGGCAAATGACGCACTCGTTGACTACGGATTTTGCCATCTTACGAAGACCTATCATCCAGTATTTCCATCTAGCCTCATGCATCAAGCTCTTATATCCACAGTGACCTCGTTTGTGGTGAAGATGACGCAAAAGCAGGATAGCGAGCTGATTTTTTGGAAGAATGACTGGGTTTCTCATATCTCGTGGAAGTGATCGAATATTCTCCAGACGGCCATGTGCTCTGATCAACCCTTCCTCATCGGGTTTAGCTATAAGCGTCTCATCTAGGAGTGACGCATCCAGGTGAAGCTGACTCCACTTTATGAGCTGAGATTCTGAGTCTCTAAGTTCCCGGACTGTCAGCGGACCTTTAGGCACGGCTCTACGTCTGGCGATTTGGGGGAATCGTCGGACGAGGGCGACGATCCGTCGTATCTTCGTGAAGGAAGAGAAGTGTTTTAGCATGTAGTAGAAGACGGAGTTCTTGTCTATCGTTTCTTGAATGACTGCAGCAGCGAGAAAATTTCCAGCATTTTCATTCTCTTTGTGATCTTGCTTTACTTTCTTTGCATCTTTCCTTTCTTTCAAGGCGTCTTTGCATTCTTGATGGGGTCCAAGAGCTAACTCCTCCTGAAACTGAGGCCATTGAGTCTCGGGTAACTTAAGGAAAGAGGGCCCAGACCTCCAGCATTCAAGTTCAGCGGGTGTGATTCCCCTGGTGAGAGCATCGGCGGGATTGTACTTAGATCTAATGTAACGGAAGTTTTCAGTTCCGACTGTTTCTTGAATTTCGGCGACGCGCACAGAGACAAACGGTCTGAACTCCCGTGGTGGCGTCCGGATCCATGACAGGACGGTTTGGGAATCTACCCACAGGATCTTGTCATAATCCTTAAAATTGACGAAGTCTAGAGCTTCCTTGCAGGTCTCATAGAGCCTTGTAAGTGTTAGGCATCCCAAGAGTTCCAGTCGAGGGATTGTTTTCTTCTTCAAAGGCGCAACGAACGGCTTGACCATTACTGGTTCGCATCGGTACTCTCCACTTAGTAGCTCCCAGCGGAGGAAAATGACTGCTCCGTATCCCAATTCTCCCCCATCGGCAAATCCATGTACTTGAGGTTCGCCGACTGCATCCACAGGTTTGAGTTTGCGATCAAACTCGAAGGTAAGGAGTTGGTTCATGGCTTCTGCGTTTTCGTTCCATTTCTGCTGGGTTGGCTCTGAGAGTATGTCATCCCAGCTGTAACCAGCGCTCCATAGCTCTTGCAAATCCATTCTGAACTTGAGGGTCACTGGAGCTACGAGGCCAATGGGATCCCAAACTTGGGCCAATAGAGCAAGACAAGCTCTTTTTGTAAATTCTTTTGTTGGTTTGACAATTGAGTCTTTCTTGAGAGCGACTGTGTCCTCTTGTTTGTCCCACTTGTGGCCCAGCAAATCCGTGTAGCGTTCGCCACCTGTCTGGTCAACTTCTGTACTGTTTGAGTTCCATGTCTTGATCTGGAACTGGCCCTTCTCAAGTACTTTGTCAATTGTACTTGTTATGTACTTCGCTTCTTCTGGGGTACTTCTGGATCCCCCAATGTCGTCGACGTATGCACGCTTCTGCAATTCCTCCGATGCTTCAGGAAATTCGCTTTGTGAAGATTTGGCCAGGGTATTAATGGCATTCGAGGCAATGTCTGGAGCAGGTTTGTCGCCGAAATTGAGTCGAAGCCACTGATACACTGTTGGATGGTCATTCCTATTTCTTCTCCATAAGAACCTATGGTAGATTTGGTCATCAGGGTGCACCACCACTTGATTAAACATCTTACGTACGTCACCAGCATACGCAATCGTGTTCCAGCGCCAGGCTATCAAAACGTTGGCCAGACTGTTTATATAATTTGGTCCCTTCTCAAGATGATCATTAAGGGAGAGCCCATCGTGTCCCTTAGAGGACGAATCGAATACGAGCCTGACCTTCGTAGTTTTGTCTGGTGTAAACACGGCTTGGAGTGGCAGGTACCATTCTGGCAGGCTGTGGTCCACTTGTTCCGTCGGTATCTTTACTACGAAGCCTTGGTCCACCAATTTCTGAACCTCATCATCCACAATCTCAATGCACTCCCTCTTTTTGAACGACTTCTCGGCAGCATACATCCTCTTCAAGGCAATATCATAGTTGCTTCGTCTCGGGGGTCCGATGTCTTTCCATGGCATCTTAATCTGTACTCTTCCATTGACCAATGTGGTGGTTGCTGATAAGGCCTTTACAAATTTGTTCTCACGCAGAACGTTTTCTCTGCAGGTGCAAAGTTCTGTAGGTCTGACACCTAGGAGATCTTGTTGGATTAGCGTCTTTATGTCATCTACAGCACTCACAGTTCCAACGTCTACTGAATGGATGCGTGCATCAAATTCAGTTTCTGGACCCACTTGGCCTAATATATACCAACCAAAGCAATTCCTCTTTGCCATTGGTTCTCCCGGATGGCCATTGGTTGTGTGGATGTCAACGAACGCGTCGACAAAGTCAGTGCCAATGAGAAGATCTACGGTTCCGCCAGCAAGGTGTAGCTTGTCTACTATGGGTCTGAGATGGGGGTAGTTCTCAAGAGACTTTTTTGACACAGTCTTGGCACTGCTGCAAGGCTTACGAACGGTATACACTTGTAAAGTCTTTCGGATGTCTTTATCAGCTGGTGACTCGATCTCGATGTTCAAGACTTCAGATGCTTCTGCCCTTTTCTGTCCCCCAGCTAGGTTCATAGTGAGGTGTGTCTGAGGACCGGAAAGACCGAGCAGTTTTGCAGCTCTTTTGGACAGAAGACTTGTGTTCGAGCCGGTGTCCAGCATGGCGAGTAAGGTTTTGAAGTTCCCTTCAACGTCTCTAACGCTAATCTTCTGAACTGGGCACACTCCAGGGACACTCTTGGTAATGCAAGCTGTGGTATTATTTCTTCCCTGAACGCTGCGGTTTTCGACTTCTGGATCTTCTTTACTTTTAAAAATAGGTGCATCTGGATTCAGGTTGGGTCGTGAGGGAGCCTCTTTTTTGTCATTGTGAAGGGACCGGTGATGATTTCTCTTGCATTTGTCACATGACGTTCCGTCAGCTTTCTTGCAGTCCTTCGTGTGATGAGACACCCTCAAGCATTTTCGGCATCTTTTGTGATGTCTAACAACTTCCCATTTTTCGTTAACTGTTAGTCCCTGATACACTGGACAGGAGGCAAGTAGGTGTTTAGATGTGCAACCAAGAGGACATGATTCATCATCTATCAGATTGACATCGTTGACATGTTGGTCCGTTCTTCTAGCTCTTCGCTCCTTGTAGCCACTGCTACCTTCACTCTCCCTTTCCTTCTTTCCTCTTGAACGTAACGTTGCTTCTTGGTGCAGCCAGTCAATCAAATTAGTGATGTCTTCCTCTTTTCCTCCACGTTGCATTTCTCTGCCAAAGTCAGCATTGTCTTTGGATTCAAGTTTTGACAAAAGGCTTGACATAAAAAATGGTGCTTCAGAAGATCCTTGTACTGAACACCCATTGTCTTCCATACCGTTCACAAATACAGATATGGCAGTGGCATAACGGCTCAAGCTCTTCGAGTCACCCTTCACAGGCCCGTGGTTGTTTATATCGGTTAGGAGTTCGTCCATGAGTTTTCTTTTGTTTGCGAACTCTATGTCAAGAATCTCCCATGCCCTGTCCACAGTCTTGCAGGACTTGACTTGGTCTGTCCACCAAAATCCTCTAGGCATAGCCTTTCGGAAGCGCTGTAGCTGCTCGTCCTTGTCCTGGTCATATTTCGACATCCAATGATTGAACTCTTTCTTCCAGGTGGTGTACGACTTCCTTGACCCATCCCATGACGGTACGGGTAGTCTTTCTAAACCACTACCTCTCGGTTTGGTTGTCATGCTTTCTGCCATTTGTTTTACAGCATCTGCCACTGCTCCAAGAATTGCGGAGTTGTCAACAGGGGCTGTCTGCGGTTCATTATATTTCTTTTGATAGCTTCCAAATTTCTGTAGAGTTTCAAGGTACCGAACCTTAATTCCATACCCAGATTCGATATTTTCCGTGACCCTTTCATCTTCTGACGTGATATTCTCTTCGACAAGTCTATCAGCAATAGTCTCTATCTGCTTCTTGACAGCTCTGTATTTTGATTCAATCTCGTTAAATGTAGCTTGTAACAATGTCAAATCAGGTTTTACAGAGTAGATTGCTTCGAATTCATCAAATAACTCCTTAAGCGAATGTATGGCATTGTCCCTTTTTCCAAAGAGAGTCTTGAGGTCAACTTTCGGCGGCATTGCGTTACAAGTATTTTGTTCGTGCGATCACTATCACCAGCCTCGTTTTCATGCAAAGCTACCAACGTGGGTCTCTTATGATCCACCAAGTTGGAATTCAAAGAATGCGAACGTGTAAACTCGTAAAATCACAGAAAAATCACAAATTCGCAACGTTTGTACCTTGGGCCGAGAAACCTTGTCTCGTGACGATTTCCAGGTTGTTCAAAGACGGTCAGTCGCCCCTTTAAGCAGTCAGTTGTCCTTGCGTGCCCTGTCGCCTGAAATCTGTTCTCTTCGGACCTTGGTGTATTTAGCTGTTTCAGGTTGTTACCAGAATTTTGACTGTTTCGCACCAAGAGCTTCGGTGCTACTTAATGTCACGGACTTAAGTAAAAACAAGCGTGCTTTGGGACTTCCCAGTAATTTTGAACTGGTTTATTGCCTTTGGTTTACAGACAACTAACTAGTCAACTGAAAAAGAATAACATTCACGCAAATTAATTTCTAGTTATTTAAAAAAACTGACTGAAAAACGATCTAGTTAACTTGATGTAAAAAATACTTACAATTCTGTGGGGCTTTATCCCGAATCTAGCACGTAAAAACAAGATATTTTTCTGTGATTTTGGCACACTGTGATAAGCGCGTCGATGTTTTCAAAGAATCTCTCTCTCTTATCTCTCTATCACATTTTTCCGACCACTCCTTAATTGGCGGGAGTCACGTTGTATAATCTGCCGACATGTGCAAAACAGTAGCAACCTATATTTAGCTTCTCAAGAAGCTTGTAGAGTTGATATTCAATCTTTTCACTCTCTGGCACGACGACCAGCAAAACACCAAGCTGTCGAAGCTTTCCAGAAAGGCTTTATTACGTGCAAGCTTCTACTTCATGCCTCTCTAGCCTTGGCTCTAATAGCACTCGCCGGAGATGTTGAACTCAACCCTGGATATAGGAATTTGGAGGATGTAAGGAGTTCGCGAGGACTTAGGATTGCTCATCTAAACATTCGAAGCCTGAGGAACAAATCAGACTCGCTACGCCTGGAGTGTTTGGATAACAGAACGATCGATATTCTTACACTCAGTGAAACTTGGCTTGATGACTGCTATGAAGATTCTCATGTTACTATTCCAGGATACAATTGCATTCGCCTGGATAGGTCTGGAGCCAAGGAAGGATATGGTGGAGTAGCTATCTATGTAAAGGAAGGCTTGTTGTTTCGTTTTAGGAATGATCTTCACTCAGCCGCAAATGAATGCCTATGGATTGAGCTAACGCGCACTAAATGTCGCCCAGTATTGATTTGTTGTGCATATAGAGCTCCCGTTTTTGGCTTTGCGAACTTTATTTCAAACTTGGAGATATCTATGGCGAAAATTAACCTGGATAAATGTGACTTCGTGCTTCTTGGCGACCTTAATGCAAATATGCTGCCATATTCAAGAAAGAAAGAAAAACAAGAGCTTAAAAAATTTGCAATTTCACACCATCTTACGCAACCCATTACTGAGGCTACCCGAGTGACGGAAGCCTCTCAAACTTTGCTTGACGTGATTTTAGTGAACAATGATCACCGCATCACTGACTCCGGTGTTGTTCCTGTTTCGCTGAGTGATCACTACCTCGTCTATTGTGTTTTAAAAGCAGGTGTAATTAAGGCAACACCAAAAACTATTGAATACCGCTCTTATAAGAACTTTGATGTGAACACCTTTCTAGAGGACTTGAATAGCGTTCCATGGCACGTTATTGAAAACGAGGAAGACATCGACGACGCCGTGTTTATTTGGAATCAATTGTTCTCTGAAATAGCTGACCTGCATGCGCCTGTAAAAAGGCGAAGAATACGAGGTGTTCCGTTGCCGTGGTTGAATGATAAAATCAGCGAAGCAATGAAGGATCGTGATTTTCACCATCGTAAAGCTGTGAAAACCAATTCTGTTTTTCACTGGGCTTGCTATAGGAAGCTAAGAAATAGGGTCAATCGCGAAGTCAAGGCAGCTAAATCCAAGTATTATTGTGACTTGATTCTAGAGGCAAAAGGGGATTCAGGGAAGATCTGGCAGGCGATGAATGAGGTCACCAAGTGATCACCATGAGATCACCAAGTTATTGAATCTCTCTATTCGCACTGGCAATTTTCCTGAAATATGGAAATGCTCGAAAGTGGCTGCACTTTTCAAAACTGGAGATAGGACAAATGCGTCAAATTATCGCCCAATTTCTATTCTGCCAACAATGAGTAAAATTCTGGAAAAAGTCGTCCATTCTCAATTCTATGACTTTCTTAATTCAAGTAACCTCATTTCAAGCGAACAATTTGGCTTCCGTCCAAAGCTGTCTACAACTTCAGCTCTCACCAGTTTTGCAGATGAGGTCTTATTACACATGGAGAGTGGAGATCTGTGTGGTGCAGTGTTCTTAGATTTGACCAAGGCATTCGATACCGTTGACCATAACATTTATCTGTCTAAGTTGTCGGCTACCGGCGTCTCGTCCAGTACCCTACAGTGGTTCAAGTCTTACCTGAGTCATCGTAAACAGCGGACTGCCTGTGGTGATGCAGTGTCTGACCCTCTCCCGGTGACCTTTGGGGTGCCACAGGGGGGTATTCTAGGACCGCTTCTCTTCTTGGTTTATATTAATGATCTTCCTCTGGCTATAAAGAATTGCAAGGTGACTTTGTATGCTGATGACACGGTCCTGTATTACTTTGCTAAGGAGCCACACCTGTTAGAAGAGGCACTGAATGATGATCTCTTGAAAGTTGCTCAGTGGCTACATGGGAATAAGCTAACTTTAAATCTTACTAAGACAAAATCCATGATTATAGGCAGTAATAGGAAACTTGCTAGTATTTCCTCTTTCTCATTATCTATTTTTGACGCTGATATAAATTCTGTAACTAGTTTTAAATACTTGGGAGTTATATTGTCCTCAACTTTTACATGGTCCGACCATGTTGAGTATATTTCATCTAAGGTTAACAAGAACCTTGGTCTTTTACGTAGGATTAAGTATTTTTTACCTTATAATGCCCGGTTACTTTTTTATAACAGTTTAGTGCTACCTTTTTTTGATTATGCTGATTTAGTCTGGGGTGACAAGGACAATGTCTCACTAATGAAAGAATTGCAAATTCTGCAAAACAAAGCAGCTAAGTTGATATTAGATAGATCACTTCAATCCTCATCCACTGATGCATTAACAGTCTTGAGATGGCTGAATCTCGAAGAACGTAGGAAATGTCATCGATGTATATATGCATACAAGTGTATTAATGGCCAACTCAATCAATCCTTGGACATTGTAAGAAAGAGTGATATGCACTCATACAATACTCGCAATAAAGATACTATAAAGCTCCCCAAAATCCGATACAATTGGGGAACACAACGTTCACGGTACCACTGTTTCAAAGACTTCAATGAGTTAGAGAGAGCTGTAAGAAATTCAGTAAGTTTGCCAATTTTTAAGAAGTGTCTTTTTTCTGCATTTTATAATTAATTATTTTTAATTTTTTTTTTAATCTCTGTAGTGTATATGTTGTAAATATTTATTTATTTTGGTTTTAGCTCTAATTTATAGATTTTAATTGTTCATTATATAGTATATATCTAGTATTAGGACCTCTATGTAAACCACTTTTAGTGATGGAGCTTCGTAATAAAAGATTGTTACTACTAATCGCGCGCTCGTAACCGGTCCAGCTTTTTACGCGGATACGGACCACGGTCCGGATTTTTATCCGCGCTATTCGCGGCAAATAAAAATTGTTGCGAAAAAAAAAGCAAACAAACAGAAAAATAAATAAGTTATTTACCGGTCTAGGTCGGTCCGTATGTACACTCACAGCCAAACGAGAGTACCTCTGCAGAGAAGCCTGCCAAATCTACCGCCGACAAAGTTGCAAAGAACACCGCACGAAAGCCAGTTACGTCTGTTAAAGCTAATCTTTCAGAAAAGGATCGTGAAACTATCATTGGCAACCATCGCCTCGACGACGACGTCATCAATCAAGCACAGAATATGAAACAATTCCCGAACACTGGCGGCTGGCAAGACACAGTTCTGTCACAAACGTCATTCTCCACTGTTGCCGAGGAATCGATTCAAATCCATCACACAGGCAAGAATCATTGGGTCTGTTCCACATCCATGGATGGACACCTAAGAGTGTACGATAGCTCCTCCTGCAAACGGCTCACGTCATCAATGGAAGTTCAGCTAGCCGAATGCTATAAGAACTTGGCAACAGGTAGCACCCTTGCTGTGGAGCTTCCTCCTGCGCAGGTACAACGAGGAGGGGTTGACTGTGGCCTGTTTGCCATCGCTTTCGCTTACGAGCTGGCCGCTGGAAACAACCCTTCGTACGTCTCTTTTGAACAAGGAAAAATGCGCGAGCATTTAGTGAAGTGTTTAGAAAGGGGTCGCTTTGATCCTTTCCCGCGGGACAGAGCAACACCAAGATTCAGCAAAAGACAAAACTGTGACATTAGACTGTTCTGTTCATGTTCAAGACCAGAATGTTGGGACGACATGAACCAATGTGAATTGTGTGACGAATGGCTCCACCTTGCTTGCGAAGGACTCGAGACTGCCCCAGAGGGCGAGTGGCTATGTCGCGTATGCAGACCACCAGACAATAAACGCGTTAAATTGTAAAATAGCAACAGAACAGAGATCACGATTTTCTAAGATTAAGTACTGTTAGTTTATCTATATTAAGCCGTAATTGTTTCTGATTACAACTGTTTTTGTCTGAATTAAGGCGTTAAGTAAGAATAGATCGAAGTTCACGTATTTCTAAGTCTTAAAGTTACGGTCCGTAAGTTCGCGTTTTTCTTACAACTTAACTGACCGTTAGTTTATAATTACTACTACTGCTGATTGCAATTGTTTTAGCGGATCTGAATATTGAGGCGTGAAATAAGAATGGAACAAAATTCGCGTTTTTCTTAGACTTTGAGTTACCGTTAGGTTATAATTGCTACCTTTGCTGATTGCACGGGGGTCAAAATCGGCGAAGGGGGGTCAGTGTCCGCTAGCGGATTTTGTCCGGGGGGTCAAAATCCGCTGTGACACCGGCCGATTGAAGTAATGGTTGTTCCAGTTACTTATCTTACTTTAAATACTTTTTAAAATCGCAGTGTACGTCGATCGAAAGTCCTCCGTGAAACGTTAAAAACATCCACCTGGTTTTTTATTTTAGTTGAGTAATATTTTTTAAATTAAAGCCGGGCCACTAGTCAGTTCGAGTGGGCAGATACTTTCGGGGAACCGCTACTTACTTGATTCGTTTGAATGACTAGGCTTAAATCGGATCTTTTGAGAACAAGTTTGAACTTATGTTACAGTCAAAGGTACTAAGCAATTAACGCCGGTTATTGCTTCTATTTAGCAAACAAAAAGGTACACTCTTTAAAAGAAAATGCGTTTCACATCTTTTACGACATCACTGTTGTTTTTGGAAAGACTGGCTATTCCGGATTAAACTTACCGAAAACAGTTAAGTCATTTTATGCACTACACCACTTAAAAATACACCCTCTGGTCAAAAATCAAGTTATTCTTCTTTGCAATCAATAGATTTTGGGTACAGAATTAACGGACCTCCTCCTACCACAACTTCTTGTACGCAAAGCTTAAAAATAGGCAAGCATTGCATGCATGTGGCTACTGCAACTATTAAGTTTATTCGGACCTTTTTGCCATACCTATCGCTTTCCCTCGATTTCATTACTTTTATATATTCTCTTTTGAGTTTAATATAAAGATTTAGCCAAGCCTAAAAGCGGGGCTCCCGTTTAGTACTTTCATTTCACTTTAAACTGTAAAAGCATTCTAAAATATTGCGAAGGAATTCACAAACGTTTTTAACTATAGTTTAGTGTCGAGGTCGGTTAACTCGCTATGATTTTTGTCAAAACTTTCGTCTGCCATTAGTACGGTCTTTCTACCTACAAAGTCATGGAGTATATTCTACAAAAAACACAAATTATCAATGTACTGTATTCTATTCCTGATGAAATCAACCATTCTTTTTGCGTAAATGTATTTAAAAGATTTGTACACGCTACTGGGAAATGCAGGACACAACTCTTGTCATTTTCGTGTTAAAACGAACACCTCGGTAAAATAAATGTTTACTCCAAGGTATGGTAAAATGTATGCAAAAGGGCTTAGATATAAGTATCTATATAAAAACACATTTAGACAGTTCCGCTTGCATTTTTTACTTAATTTAGCTTATTATCGAGGTTCCAGTATATAGCCTGCATGGAAGCAAAATAAATGTAAATGTTTTTCCTTTTTGTTATGTTATAATTAAATTGAGTTAGGGATAACACTCAAATTGAATTATTAAATGAAATCGTAAAATTATTAAGCACTCAAGAATCTATTACTGAACTTCAGGGTTTCCCTCAATCCTATAATTCATAATCATGGGTAAAAAACCTTCTCTGCTTTACCCTACGAGCCGAGGTTTCTCTCTTGCATGGCTTTTAGCAGGGTATCTCGGCGTTCTTCGCTACAATTTTGTCTGTTTTCCACAGCACGGAGTCTTTCCGCTTCTCGGCGTTCTTCGCTAAAATTTTGTCTGTTTTCCACAGCACAGAGTCTTTCCGCTTCTCGGCATTCTTCGCTGCAATTTTGTCTGTTTTCCACAGCACGGAGTCTTTCCGCTTCTCGGCGTTCTTCGTTAACACTTTGTCAGTTTTCTCGAGCCCGGACTCTTTCTGCTTGTCGGCGTTCTTCGCTATAATTTCGTCTCCTTTCTCTTTCCCGAGCTCGCCTTCTTTGGCGATCTTCTTCGCTCATTCTTCCCCAGTTAATTCTTGCTCTCTTCCGCTCTCTTTCCCGTTGCTCTTCACCTGAACCCTGTGTTCTGCAAATTATATTTTCTCTGCTATTGCTTGTTGACATAGCAATAGAAATTGTTTCGTATATCCTTTAGTAAAACTTTAACAGTGTAGAGTAATAATATATATGGGTTATTGACCAAGCGTGAGGTCAAGATGGCTGGATATTGGCTAAGTTCTTTTTTTTGCGTTTTTATGGACCGAGACGAAGTCGAGGTCCATAAACACGCAAAAAAAGAACGAGGCCAATATCCAGCCATCTTGACCGAACAAGCTTGGCGAATAAAGGATTTATTATATGGGATAAAACACCAAAAAATGATCCGTGTACGTGTTTATTTTCAAGGACTGAAAAGGAAGCCCGTTACATGCAAAAATCAAGTTTTCTCGTTTTCCAGCTCCATCAATACACAAACCACAGGAAATCTTTAACTGTCACGGAAAAGATTTTTCAAGGAAAAACTAAGAAAGAAAATTTTGGTAAACCGGCTTTCGCCTCGGATGAATTTTCCTTGCGGGACAAAGCCCTTATCCCGAGCGGGCAAGATAGCTCCATATTGCCCGCTCGGGTAGTCAATCACAGCGCGAGATTCGGTTCATCTTGCCCGCTCACGGAGCTAGTCATATAATAACCGCTTACTAACCGAGCGCGAGGGCCGTACTGGGGAATATTGGCCCGAGGTCGAGGCAGTACGGACCGAGCGAAGCGAGGTCCGTACTGCCACGACCGAGGGCCAATATTCTCCAGTACGGCCCGAGCAAGCTCGGTTAGTAAGTTGTTTATTATATGGTACTCTATTTCTGATAGTTAATGTTCGTCTTCTTCATCCATCTTTGAAATTTCGGAAAAATTTCAATCTTCTTAGCTTCTTCTGGTAGTTTCACTGTGAAGAATGACAATATTCAGTTTTTTTCGCTGTTTTGTTGCAAATTTTGAATTTGCCGGCTTCGCTCCAAAACAAAAATACACGGGTTGGACCGTTTCCATGGAAACGGTCCGTACTGCAAAATCCTGACCGAGAAAGAACCAATCAGAGCACAGGGATTTGCCTAAGACTGGCTTTGAGTAGTTGGATTGTGGGCATTCTGGCGCAATTTCATTTCGATCGATTTTTTTGTGAATTCGTGGTTTTGGGTGTGGTCAAAAGTTTGTGCATAATTAATTGGGTCGAGTCGAGTTTGACTTGTTTGATTTTCGATCGATGACTTTTTCCGTCGAGTGTCAATTTTGTCGTTTGGATCGTCGATGTCTTTTGGGGGGTGGGGTGGTGGTCGATTTGTTAAAGTGGGATTTTGGGTCGAGGGTTGTACCGATTGGCATACGCAAACGAAATGGCGAACACACGAATTCAGTTTGAGAGTTACGATCGTGATGAAAATGGTCACTACCCATCAATGGAGGTAATGGTGTTTCGACCCGAAGAAGAGTTGAATGTTTATGATTTGATTAAGAGAGATGAATGGGAGGTGCGTAGATGGATTTGTAGAAATTATAGGCATGAAGGTGCAATTTGGTTTTATATTTTTTGCTATGAAAACCCATGTCTAGGGCCTCCTACAAAAGCGTGTTTTTTGAAGTCTGATGAGACCAAGAGTGTAAAGACGATGGATGACATGGCTAATGATGTGTATATTGAAAGTTTTGTTGATTTCGATTTGGACTACATTATTAAAAGACTACACGAGTTCATTATTGAAGACAATGGAGGTGAAGAGGATGTTTATGCCATTAGGGTTGTATTGGAAGACGACGAAGCCTGGAGATCTCACAAGAAAACCTTCTACAAGGACTTGTCCGATGAGTTGATGCGTGTTGCTTGGCATCCAAGTCGGGCAATTGATTGGTGTTTTGATGAAGATGAGAAGAGCCTTTTGAATGAATTTCTTGAGTAGTTATGTTAGGGGCACACATTTGTGACATGGATCGTGTCACAAAAGTTGAAACATGATTGTCTTAGAGATTGCAATTTCAAAATACAATGGATGCCATGGAGAATCTGACAGTCAAAGACTTGAGGTCA
Source organism: Ricordea florida (assembly GCA_949710005.1). Taxonomy (NCBI): domain Eukaryota; kingdom Metazoa; phylum Cnidaria; class Anthozoa; order Corallimorpharia; family Ricordeidae; genus Ricordea; species Ricordea florida. Next base: position 1,905,450 of record OX453273.1, read on the forward strand.
ATAGCCAAAAGAGCCGGTGTGAGTGTTCGTGGATTCAGAAAGGCTGAAATGCTCACAGCGTTATCTGATATACAACCTGAGAACTTGACAGTGAAGATACTACGAACCATGGCCAAGAAGGCTGGCGTTCGAGGTTCTGGCAGCATGCGTAAAGAGGCTCTCATTAATGCTGTTGGAGCTCCACGAGTGGTTGAAGCCAACGTTCCAGTTCCTGGTCCAGTTAGACCTATAAGAACAAGACCCGCCCGGGCTTCGTATGGGAGGGCTGTTGCTGCCGCCAGGCGTGAGATCATTCAGACTACAGAGTGGATAAGATCCAATGTTAGAGACCCAAACAGGAGGGCCATCACCAGGAGACTAAGAAGGGCAGCTGCTGCGGTTAGAAGGGAACCCGAGGTTTTCGTCCCTGAAAGACATGAAACGGCTATGAGAGGATTTTTGAGGACTTACATAGTAAAGGGTTAGAACACCATTTGGTAGTTTATTGGATGGATTCAGGAAGCCATTCAAGTTGAAGTGTATTCTTTCATGTGGATTCGCGAGGAGGAACGGCCAGGATAATCGTGTTATCGAGCGGAGTCAGGGTCATTTTCATTCACTGATGGAGACAGTGACAGCTTCAACAGACACACTCGCTTTGTTTGATAGCATCAAAGCTAAACTGGTTGAATTGGTGCAGAAATACGAGAATGAGCACTCTGGATGGGTGTTTGAAAGTGTGATTGACTTTCGTATCCATTTGAACCCGTTTCAACCGTTTTCTGGAACTTCGTATATTAAACTACCACCCAAATTGGCTGCCAAGAAGGCAATCATCAATGTTAAGAACGAAGAAGACCAGGAGTGCTTCAAATGGGCAGTGACGTCCGCTGTGTTTCCAAGGGAGAAGGATGCTGGAAGGCTGAACAGAGAGATGAGAGAGAACTCAGAGAAACTCGATTGGTCAGGGATAGAGTTTCCAGTGGCAGCACTCAGTACAACCCAGATAGATAGATTTGAAAGGCAGAACCCATATGGGATCAACATCCTTGGTTATGAGAATGGCGAGCCAACCCTAATCAGACGTAGTAAAAAGTCAGGGGTTACAAAGATAAACCTACTCTTGATATCAGATGAAGAGACAAATCATTACTGCTGGATCAAAAACATGTCAAGATTTGTCGAGTATAATAAACATCATGGCACTCGTTTCTATTGTGACAACTGCCTAAACTCGTTCAATTGTCAAAAGTCACTGGACGACCATATGGAGTACTGCCTAAACAACGAATCAGTCAAAGTCCAGATGCCGATGGAGGAGGATGGCAGCTCAAAGTACATTACCTTCACGAACCACAGACGAAAGATGCAAGTGCCATTTGTGATCTATGCTGATTTCGAGTGTTTCACCGAGAAGTTGGACACTTGTTTACCGGATGACAGGGACAGCTTCACAAATCAGTATCAGAAGCACAAGCCATCAGGTTTCTGTTACCTTATCAAGTGTTTCGACGATGGCATCTTTGAGCCCAAGTTGGTGACGAGAACAGCCAACTCACCGGAGGATGACATACCGCAAATGTTCCAGGAAAGCTTGGAGGAGGATGTCAAGAAGATCTATGATCAATTCAAGTCTGAAAGGAAGCTTGTAATGAAGAACAGCGATTATAGGAAGCATGGAAAGGCTACTCATTGCCATATTTGTGAGGGTGAATTGGGGGACGATAAGGTGGTCGACCACTGTCATTTTACAGGTAGGTACAGAGGAGCAGCCCACAAGAAATGTAACCTGGAATTCAGCACACCCAAGTTCTTCCCAGTCATCTTCCACAACTTGTCTGGATACGACAGCCATTTGTTTATCAAGAAGATGGGAGTGTCAGAGGGTAAGATTGATTGTATCCCACTCAACGATGAAAAGTACATCTCATTCACCAAAGAGATTGTGGTTGAAAAGTTCATGAAGAAGGATGATGATGGTAAGGAGAAGGAGGTTCAGATTAAACGAACCATTAGATTTGTAGACAGTTTTAGGTTCATGGCAAGTGGGTTGGCTAGATTAGCTGACAACTTGCCTAGAGAGTCTTTGGCAAACCTCTCGAGATACTACGAAGGGACAAACTTTGATCTTTTGGCTAGGAAGGGAGTGTTCCCCTATGATTGGTTTGATGGCTTTGACAAGTTACAAGTGTCCAGTCTACCACCTAAGGATGAGTTCTATTCGATACTATACGACACTGACATAACGGACGAGGATTATCAACATGCTGGAAACGTGTGGGAGACCTTTGGTATGAGAAGTTTCAGGGATTACCATGACTTGTATCTCAAAACAGATGTGATCCTGTTGGCTGACGTCTTTGAGAACTTCAGAGGGGTTTGTATGAAGAATTACGGGTTGGATCCAGCATGGCATTATACTGCGCCTGGACTGGCTTGGGATGCTACATTGAAGATCACCAAGGTTGAGTTGGAGCTTTTGAGGGATCCCGATATGCTGATTATGGTGGAGAATGGTATCAGAGGTGGAATCTCAACGATCTCGACCAGGCACGGTAAGGCCAATAATCGATACATGAAGAATTATAATCCCAAGTTGCCTACAAAGTTCATCACCTATTTGGATGCGAATGGACTCTATGGCTATGCAATGACCAAGGCGTTACCAACCCATGGTTTTGAGTGGATGAGTGATCAAGAGTTGGTAGACTGGAGGAACCATCCATGCATATTGGAGGTGGACTTGGAGTATCCATTGGAGTTACACGATCTTCACAATGATTACCCATTGGCTCCAGAGAGGTTGGATGTGGATGGGGTTGTTAAGTTGGTTCCCAATTTGAGAGCCAAGAAGAAGTACATTCTACACCACGAAGCTTTGAAACAGTACTTGTCGTTGGGGTTGAAGTTAACCAAGGTACACAGAGGGATCAAGTTCGAGGAGTCGGAGTGGCTGAGGTCCTACATTGATCTGAACAATAGCCTGAGAGCCAGGGCTGAGAATGATTTCGAAAAGGACTTCTTCAAGTTGATGAACAACTCAGTGTTTGGCAAGACCATGGAGAACATTAGAAAGAGGGTGGATATACAGTTGGTCACTGAGGAGAAGAAAGCGCGTAAGTTGATTGTGAAGCCAAACTTCCATCATAGGAACATCTTTTGTGAGGATCTTACCGCCTTCCACATGAAGAGAACGAAATTACTCTTTGATAAGCCCATTTACTTGGGGCTGTCCATTCTGGATCTGAGCAAGACAGTCATGTACGATTTTCATTACAGGTACATAAAGCCCAAGTATGGGGAGAAGGCCAAGTTATTGTTCACAGACACGGATTCTTTAGCTTATGTGATAGAGACTGAGGACTTTTACAGGGACATCAGTCCAGATGTGAGGGTTAAATTTGACACCAGCAACTACCCAACGGAGCATCCATCCGGGATTGAGACCGGAGTGAACAAAAAGGTCGGAGGGATGTTCAAAGACGAGGCTGGTGGTGAACAGATCACGGAATTTGTGGGTCTGAGGGCCAAACTGTATGCTTTCAAGACGGACAAGGAGAAAGAAGTCAAGAAGTGTAAGGGAGTTAACAAGGCAGTGGTTAGCAAAAGCATAAGTTTCCAGGATTACAAGACTTGTCTTTTCAGTGGCCAATCTCAGAGACGGAAGATGAACACCATAAGGAGTCATAGCCATGACATCTACACTGAAACTATCAACAAGATTGCATTATCACGCGAGGACGATAAACGTGTGATAATGGAAGACGGGGTAAACACGTATGCACATGGTCATTTCAGGACGCTAGAAGGGGGTGATTCAGTGTCTTGAGGTACAAATTGAAGCTCTTCGCGAACGAATCCTCGTTTTGGACCTCCACTCAAATAATACAAGACTGGTTGACCCGGTTCGATTATAGTTCGAGCCAAATCATGGACTTCAAGACTCCATATGGGATCAGTAGCCCTTCGTTTGTCCCCACCTTCATCTTCACCGGGCGCATAAAGATATCTGACTTGAACATCTGGAGGTAATCTCTTCTCATTCAACCCCACAGGCCGCTTGTAGTCTGGAGTTTTGGTGTCAATCGAGTCCATTTTCAAAGCTTCGTCGGGCTCTTTACCAGTAATACGGGTGGTCTCACTGTTGAGGGTCTTCATTATGGCAGGCAATCTGTTCACCCAAACTGTGGATCGGGTATCACTAATCATCTCTTGAGCGTATTGATGGCTGAATAGCTTCTCACCGAGAGTCCTGTTGGCCCTCTCCACAAAAGCTTGAGCTCTATGATTCCCAGCTTCACTACGCTGGATTGTGACTTGATGCTTTTTCATAAGAGTTGTTACATCACCCTTGAATTCTGTTCCTGGATCCACCATTAATGCTTGTGGCCACTTCAACTTACGGGAATAAATCCGTTGAAAGGCATTGGCAACTTCACCACTCTCCTTTGAGGTCAATGGTTCGGCATCCTTGTATCTTGACGCGATATCAATCACGACTAAGGCATAGCGGTATGTTTTTCTTCTCACTGTATCGTGAGGAAGAAACAACAAGTCCGCCTGATGAATCTGATTAGGCTTATTCACACTCCAATGTGGCCTGGGTATATACTTGGGGGCTGGGAGGTAAATTTGCCACAAGGCTTGCTTTTCCAACCACTCTTTGGCGACCTTTTCACTAACTTTGGCTGATTTGGCTAATTTGGGTATGGCTGAGTATCCTTTCCAGTATCCATCAATGGAGTAATATAATCGATTTAAAACGTTGGAATCAGTCATTTACAAAAAGAATACAAGCATTTTAAATGGCTTCTATACCAAGCATTCTTGATGTCAATCGCGTTCCAAGGACTCGCGAAGGGTTGAAGGCTATGACGTCATTAAATAGGGTCACACTAAACCCATCGTCAGCCGAACCTGGTGAGACGCTGTACATTGAAATACCAAGATTGAGTGAAAATCTTGTGATTGTGCCCGGTAGCGTCTACATAACCTTTGACATGGTTGTGACCGGGCACAAAGACAACACTCTTGTTAATAATTTGGGAAGGAATCTGATTTCACAGTATAAGGTTCTATTTGGTGGTGAAGTCGTCGAGGATCTTGGTAGATTTGATTTGTTCAAGACTTACCACGACTTGTTTCTGACCACCGAAGACCGTGAGAATAGATTGAGACAAGGCATATCCAATGTCAACATAAGGAAGATTAGGACCAATGCGGGGAACAAAGATACACCAAAAGCAAGGGACAATACTTTAGCTGTGATTCACAACACTAGGTACGCCATTCCATTAGATCACACAATCCTCAAAGATCATGGCGTATTTTACCCAATAGGATTACCCCATCCACTTAGATTTGAATTGACTTTGGCCAAAGTTTCTGATGTTGTGGTTTATTCAAACCGTGAAGCACCGCCTGATTACAAATTAATAAACATGGAGATGGAGTACCAGTGCATATCAAGCAATCCTTTGGCAAGTCAGGCTGTTGGGTCCTACACAAATGGGAAAGGGTTCACGTATGAAAAGGTACTTCTTCACAAAACCTTCACAATCTCTGAGGCGAATGATTCTGTGATAAATCAGCATGTCAATGTGCCGAGGAGATCCATGACTGGTATATTATGTCTTTTCACCGCCCCTCATGCAGAAGGCCTCAGGGACTCTGAGATGTTTGCAAACCCAAAGATCACGTCAGTCAAGATTGACATAGATGGAGTGCCCAACCAAGTTTATATGAAAGGTATGATGGCGACTGATTTGTGGCAATCCATCATTAAGCGAGTCGGTCTTAGTGATTCAATCGATGAATCTGATTTCTATACAGATAAGTTCGCTTTGTGGATTGACCTGAGGACTTATCCAGACAACGATATCCATGGAAGTGGTTTGTACATTCACGCTACTCGTGATGGAGTGACTTTGGAAATTAAGAGAGAAAAGGTAGGCACTAGAGTTCTTACGTGTCACATGTTTGTTATTGCTGACGCGGTCATGAGCATTGTTAATGGTGGCCTAAAGGAGATTAGATATTAAGCCGCTGTGTGGTTTTCTTCTCACGATGTCATGAGAAGAAACATCAATCTAAAGGGATTCATGTAGTGAGTAATGATGAACGAACTCAAAGATTTGATTCCATTCAATTGCATCATCACTGGTCCAACGAATTGTGGAAAGACCCAATACATAGTGGAGCAGCTTCGAGGTCACTATAGGCAAGTGTTTGATTATATTGTGTTGATTTGTCCAACATATGCCCATAACAAGACGTATAGAGGCTTTGCCAAAGGGGACAAACGATTCTTTGTCCTGTCGCCAGATGCCAGTGATCATGACGAAATCAACAATTTGTTGATGGACTGTGAATCGTTCTTCTCGGGTACCAATACACTCCTAATATTGGACGACTGTGCCGTTTCCAAGGATCTGAAGAATAGGTCCAACAAATTCATCGGTTTGGCCTTCTCTGGGAGACACGTAGGGATATCAGTGTGGGTTCTCACTCAGCAATTGACATCTATAGCCAAACCATTCCGTGAAAACGTAGCTTGTGTGGTCTCATTCCACAATCCATCTCAAACGGCGATGAAGATGCTTTTCGAGGAGTACGGCGGGGACCTGGATGCTGAAACGTGCAAGAAACTCAAGAAGCATCTTATGAATGAAAAGTATGCTAGGCTATGCTTCTCCCTCAGACATCCATTCCAAAATTATTTAGAGATACCAGCTCTGACGTCACAACCATGACAACTCCCGAAGAAATCATGAATGATGAACCTTCAGTGGTGGAACAATCGCCACCAACCATTACCGTTGATGATGTGAAAGCTAAAAGAGAAGAGCTGGCAATACTAGCTTCTCTAGGCTCTAGCAAGGAGTATCTTGGCGTTCAGATGGCTCTAGGTGATGTCCATAGATTGTCGGATAGGGATGTAGAGAAGTACTACAAGAGGTACAAGATGGTGTCTGGTAAGAATGTGGCTGAAGGACTAATTGATCCTCCTTTACATCTATTGGCCAGACTAGTCGACTGGTCTCTTAGTAGTTACGGTGGAATAGATGATCCAGGTGCTTTGGTAGAGGATTGGAAGAACAACCAGTTGATCAAGCAGTCGCTGTCGGATTATTCTGGTTCAATCGTGGTACATGGTGGTGCGATTGTTACGTTATTGATAATAGCTCTTACTGCTCTCAAGCATTTCAGACTAAAAGAGCCTAGCCCTCCCACTAGATTGTATGACATGGCCAACACGGATGAAGATTGGGGAGCTGGGCAAGTTTTAGGGGGTGAGGGCGTCGACACTGTTCGGTGAAAAAATTGAAATTGGAAGTGGAAGGGGTCGGTGTGAGGGCATACTCGAAAGAGATCGAAATCATGTCTCAGAGAACAAACTCGACTTCCTCAAATGGTTCAATGACGTCACTGAAAACTCCTTTTGTACCCATCGACGTGGATGACTTCGATTGGGACGGTATTGAGATAGAAGCTCCAGTGAAGAGAGGCAACTACTCATTTTCGAGACTTATTGTTCGGGACGGTGATGGTGAAGCCTTCAATCTAGCTTTCCAATTGGCTGACCAAAACATATTTGGACTCAAATGGAACAATGGTCCTGAGAACAAAAAGCCCAAGTCTGGTATCAAATTCACCTATTTGCTGCGTGACGATGAAACTCGATCCAGGTTTGACACCATCATAGACAAAGTAGCTCTTGCCATTAAGAAATTCTACGATGATGAGACTATGCGTAAGAACATGCCTAAATTGAGCAAAATCCAGCTCGACACTATGAAGAAAGGGGACACAATTGATTTGATCAAACCATCGTATACTACAAATGAAAACGGCAATACATGTGTATACCCTGAATTCAACACAAGTGGAAGTGGTCCCAACTTGAAAAACTACACGTCATTCAGAGGTCGGAAGAAGAGTGACCGGTGGATTGATTACATTCCGAACGATGCAGACGATGATAGTACAAGGGCATGTGCAACAGTGTCATTGAGGATCAAGGGAATAACATTTGGTGCTTGTGGGACTGGGATGAGCTGTATGGCCAATGTGAAGTATGTGGTCCAAGCCATCAAACTAAGAAAGCCTATGGAAGAAGTAAAGGTCGAAGAGGACGATGTTTTCGCAGGCATGTCTGACGAAGAAGTCTCTGAGGAAGAAGAGGAGGAAGTTGTGGAAGAACAGGCCCCAACTCCACCAAGAATGTCGAAGGGTAAGAAGAAATAAGCAGCTATCCAAATAGGGGGTTGGGTAGGATCTGACAGTTTCCTAGTATGCACTTACTAGGAGACTTAAAGATAGTGGAAGCTTACATCACAACAAGATGAATTTACTATTTCGAACCAATGAAGAATTTGCCAAAGTGTTACTGTCCACGGCTGCATTGTCAGCCATTGAAATCATGTCAATTGCAACTCTCACATCCATAATTGGATTTGAGGCAGTAGCAGCTTCTACCATAAGTTTGGTAGCAGTTACAGCTGTGATAGGGTTTAATTTACTGACCAAATACTAATGCGGGAAATCTTTTACTCTCCTAGTATAACACTTACTAGGAGACTTAAAGCTTACGGTAGATTAACTCACAACGACAATATGTCTGAAGAAACAAGTCAGGTTGAGCAAATCACTAGAGAGCCTTCTGTCAAAACCAAGGTCAAAGACCCCAAGCGAGTTCAGGCTGGTAAAACGTTATCGGAAAAGAACAAGAGGGCCAGAGAGGCTTTGAAACGTGAAGAGGAAAGGGAGAAGAACGAGAGTGAAAAGGAAGAGGATAAGGGTAGTTCTGGTGGTGGGAGAGGTGGTTGGATACCGTCCCAAACTATCTTTTTAGCCATAGGTGCAATTGGCCTCGCCGCCTATGGACTATGGAACAACTATCGAGACAGGATATCTGACTTGCATTTTCCATCCATTACATTGAAATCGAAACCCAAAGTCACAGAAAGTCAGCCCGTGGTCAGCAAAGCAGAGGAAACCGATTTAAAAGATGACGTGTTATGATTCAAAATGGCGGAGAATAAGCTCGTAAAGACAGTTACTGGCTCTGCAGTGCTCGTTGTTTTGTCAGCTGGGATGGGCTGGCTTGGCAAAAAGATTCTCAAGGAATCATTCATCGGTGACCCATCGACCAGTATCATGAACTATGCCAAATGGGTAGGCGTGCTCACTATAGCTATGTATGGCAAAACCTATTTAGAGGATCAGAAGATACTACCCACAAGTGTTTGAACATGCCTTTGAGTTTCACTGAAGCAATTAAAGATGCTCAAACTGATTACATTATTGATCTTATGAGACACATAAGACAGTCATACGTTAATGCTTTACTTGAAACTGAGTATCTCTCTGTTGCGAGAAATTCAGAGGTTGAAATCGACCCCATGCCTAGTAACAGAGAGCTTATCAAATGGTACTTCAAACTTGGAAATAGACAATTCCATTATGCCAAGGAGCCTAGACTGGTAAGCTATCTTTTGAGAGATATGGATAAGGATCTTGATGAGACCAGCAAAAAGTCAGAACAACCACAACGAGGCTCACACCCATTAGTATCCTTTATGTTTGGGGTGTTGACATCGATCGCGTTATACACAGGCTCGAAATTGTTTAAGAAGTAGGACAACAAATGGATAAATGGCGACTATAGCAATCATGCTTGGAGGGGCAGTCCTCAACGCAACAGCCTTCATTGGTGGAAACTATTTAGCAAAAGTCATTAGCGGCTCTTCCTCGACCGATCTCCAACTTGAAAGGGAAAGGCATGACAAAGCCATGGAGAAGTACCAGAAAGACTATGCTGCTTACCAAAAGAAACGAATGGCTTATATTGACTTTGAAAATCGTAGGAAGGGTGATGAGAATCAAGCCTCTGAGAACATATCAAAGACGGATGAAGCGCTAAGATTGTACAACCAAATGGGCAATCCCCCCAAATTCTCAGACTATTACCGACCCAATTCAGATCAAAAGACTGGAGAAATGGTTTATGTTTCTGTTGGGATGTTAGCCTTGGGATACATTGCCAGCAAGTGGATATGATGACAATCCACGAATATGTTCGTTTGATAGGATCTAGAGCTGAGCAATTGCAGATGGGCAGTAAACCAGTGATAGACTGGCCATTTGATTTCAATCCTATAACCATTGCCAAGAGTGAACTCAGACAACGAGTCTTACCACTCAACATAATCAGGAAAATACCAGACTGTAATTCAAAGACTGGTTTCCGCGATGAAGTATGGAACCCAAACAACATGCATATACGAGACTTTTGAAATCAGTTTAGAAGTTTCCATATTCAACTTCAAATATGGCAACTGCTTATGATCCTGATTTGGATCCGACTCCACTAAATGAGCCAGGTGATGATGGTGGGGATATCACAAAATATGAGACCCCAATGACCACATATACATCCACCACCCGTCTCCCTGATGATGAAGAGGAGGAAACCTCGTTTGGTGGTGTTGATGAAACTCGGCCCTTGTTGATTGGGGAGATGGAAATTGAACAAGATGAAGCCTGGGCCAAGATTAGATCAAGATTCCCCAAAGTTGATACTTCGAAGTTTACAGCCAAACTGAATGAATTCAAACAAGTAGTCGTCAAATTGCTGAGGAAAGGATCAAAACCTTATGTGTTATTCAAAGGTGATGATGAATTGAATGATGGATTGCCAGACACCATCAAAAACAATCTAGGCCCAAGAGCAGAAGAAGTTGTGGAAGCCAATGATAGTGTGATCGCTGAGAAAAAGGGATTACTCACCAAAATGAAGGAGACGCTAAGATTCCACAGAGATAAGCCGCTGAAGACCCCAGAGGAAGAAAGTAACATAGAGACTCTGGAGAGGGAAATTGGTGAGCAGGAGGAAGAGATAGCCAATTTGGAGGGTGAGAACGAAGAGATACAGGAACGAATGTCATTGCGGGATCGTGTAAAGGCCATCTTCAAGAAATACGGGTTCACAGTCTTTGCTGTCATGAGTGCCGTTGGAGTGGTCATTGGTGTCACAGTCTCCAACCTCTCCAAAGGGCTCTCGAAATTGGGCAAGGGCGTTGGTGATGGGCTAAAAACTCTTGGGAAGAAACTTGGCGAATTGCTGCCTGGGATGGTGGGCGCTATTGTAAGCTTCCTATTCAAGACTGCGGGAGAGGTCGTCTCATTCCTGGGGAAACATGCTTGGCTGTTAATAATGGCAGTTGTGCTTTACTTCATAGAAGAGTTGATGTTATAAAACGGGGATCCTGGCACATTTTACATTATGATTTCATTACGATTGAAATACGCGCGGGGCTGGCACATTTTGATTATATTAGCAAAGATTTAACAAAGTATATGTCGGATGATCGGGTGGGCGGGCGGTTACCTCTGTGAAATTGTTTAGTTTCTGATAATCAATAATGAGTGTAGGTAGATTGCCGCCAAGCCGATACAAAGCCGATACAAAGCTGTTATTGGCCAGAGTACAAAGCCGATACAAAAAACTATATGAAATTTGTGATGGCCGGGATCCGGCACATTTTATGAAACTGATACTGCGCCTATGTGATGCCCATAAAATTTGATGATGAGGATCTGGCACATTTTAAAAATGATTTTCAAAAGAAATAAAAATACCCATTTAAAAAGAAGAATCAACATACAAATGGAACAACAATTACGAAGATTAAATGTGCCAGAATTAAAATCTTTAGTTAGATGGTATAATATTCGAGGACGATCTGCATTTAATAAAGCAGAACTTATTAATGCATTGATTAATATACCCGAAATAACTAATAATATTCAAGAAATAATTAATAATATTGTGGGGATTGTTAATGAGCTGCGTAATATGCCAATTAGGCCAAGAAATCAACCAAATTTACCTCTCCCAATTCCGAATATTGCACCACCGCCAATGAGGCCAAATTTACCACCTTTAACTATTCCCCAACCAATGCCGGGGACCCCGCCTGGCTCGCCAGATATAATTAGGCCGGGAACCCCTCCGGGCCCACCCCCACCAAATCAACCTAGAATAAATATTAATAAATCTAAATCAAAAAGACCTTCACCACCTAAACCAAAAACAAAACAAACTCCTTTTTTGGGAAATGTATTAAATAAGTTTTGGAATTTTGTGAAACCATATATTCCTAAAAAGGTAAAAAATAAAACAGAAGAATTAGCTAAAAAATTTATAGAAAGATATAAAAAAGTAAATAAGCCCAAAGAAATAAAACCGCCAAAAAGAGATTATGAGAAGGAGGGAGCAAGACCAAAAACAAAAAGAAATGAGAATGTGGAAGATTTTACGCCAAGGGAATATGAATCAGCTATTAATGGTAATTATATAAGCTATAGGATTGAAGGAAATGAAAGGAATGATGAAAAGACATTCTTACATAAAATAAAACCAAAAGTTATGGATTTAATTAGAAAGAGAGTTAAATTAACAAAATCATTAAAGACTAAATTTATATTTTCATGTAAGTTCAAGAAAAAAAATCTTAGCACTGGGGAAATTGAATATTGTGTTACACCATTTCCTTCTGAAAAATCAGAAATTGTTCTTGAGGCAACAGATTTATCAGAATTATTTGATAGATTAACAAATCAGCAACTTATATTATTTGGAAATTTTATAAATAATGGATCTGGTTGGGTATTCGAACGTGTACTATTTTTTGACATTTTCATAGATCGTTTTGTTCCACTTTTAGGTGGATCTTATATTCCATTACCAAAAGAATTGTTAAACAGGAATGCTATTATTAACCTTAAGAATTATGATGAAGAATGTTTCAAGTGGTGTGTATCACGAGCAGTTTATCCAACCGATAAAAATCCACAAAGAATAACTAAAGAATTGATGGAACAATCTAAGAATTTTAATTGGAATGGAATTAATTTCCCAAGTACAATTCAAGATGTTGTTAATTTTGAAAACCAAAATGATTATGATATTGCTATATATGGATATGATGAGAAAATAGGGGTGTATCCTATAAAAAGAAGTAGTAAACGAGGATTTAAATTGATTAGATTACTTTTATTAACAGAAGAAAATGAAGATGAAGAACCAAAAAAACACTTCGTTTTAATAAAGAATATTAGTGCACTTATACGCAAGCAAGTTACTAAACGTAAATGTAAGTTGTACTTTTGTGATAATTGTTTGCATCATTTTCACTTAAAAAGATCATTAGAAAAGCATGAAGGATATTGTTATTTATACAATGAAGCAAGGATTGATATGCTAAAAAATAAAGATGGCAGCCCATGTTTTCTTTCTTTTAGAAATTTTGTTAAAAAAATGAGAATACCTTTTGTGGCTTACGCAGACTTTGAGTGTATTTTGAATGAAATAAAAAATAATGAGCCCTTAGATAAAAGCAAAAGTTTTACAAATAAATATCAGTTTCACAAACCGGTTGCATTTGGATGTTGTATTAAGAGTTTTAATGAAAAAATATGCAAATCCAGATCTTATAGTTATATTGCCAAATCGCCAGAGGATGATGTAGCGCAGAAATTTGTGGAATATATTGAAGAAGAATTTAAGAAAATTTATAAGGATTGCATAAGTTATAATAAAAAAAGATTCAAAAAATTTAATAAGAAAATGATGACAGAAGTTGACGAAACAAATTATGAAAATGCTATTAACTGCCATATCTGTGAGAAAGAATTGGGTGAAGATAAGGTAATAGATCATTGCCATCTTACAGGAAAGTATAGAGGCGCGGCGCATAAGGAATGTAATTTAAATTATAAGATTCCAAAATTCTTCCCAGTCATAATTCACAATTTATCAGGATATGATGCCCATCTATTTATTAATAATCTTGCTAAAACAGAAGGTAAAATAAAACTAATACCAAATAATGAGGAAAAGTATATTTCTTTCTCAAAAGAGATTGTGGTTGATACCTACAAAGATAAAAAAAGCGGTGAGATGAAAGATGTTATCAGAGATATCAGGTTCATAGATTCATTAAAATTTATGCCATCTAGTCTTGATAGTTTGTCAAGCAATCTTACTAAATGTGGAAAGTGTGATGTTTGTAAAGGCGTAATAAAAGGAAGTAGGTGTCTTAATCCAACAGATAAAAACCTACATGAAATTACAAAGTATTTTGAAGGTGAAGAATTAAAGTTATTATTGAGAAAGGGAGTATTTCCATATGATTATCTTAGTGATTTTGTGAAATTAAATGAAACCCAACTTCCCCCAAAGGAAGCGTTTTACTCAAAACTTGGCGGTAAAGATATTTCAGAAGATGATTACAAACATGCTAAAAATGTATGGAAAACATTTAATATGAAAACAATGCGAGATTACCTTGATCTATATCTCAAGTCTGATGTGTTATTATTGGCTGATGTTTTTGAAAACTTTAGAGATGTTTGTCAAAATACCTATAGATTAGATCCTGCTTGGTATTATACAGCGCCAGGACTTGCTTGGGATGCAATGCTAAAGTTAACCAAAATTGAATTGGAGATGATAAATGACATTGATATGCTAATTATGATTGAGAAAGGTGTAAGAGGAGGTATATCCCAGATATCAAACAGATATGCTAAAGCTAACAACAAATGCATGAAAGAATATGACCCTAAAATGGTAGCAAATTATATACAATATCTTGACGCAAACAACTTATATGGTGGGGCAATGAGTGAATCGCTACCAACTCATGGTTTAAAATGGATGAGTGAAAATGAGAAAACAAATTGGAGAAATATACCATGTATATTAGAGGTTGATTTAAAATATCCACAACATCTTCATGATTTACATAGTGACTATCCGCTTGCTCCGGAAAGAATTAAGGTTAATAGGGTTGAGAAATTAATACCAAATCTTAACAATAAGAAAAATTATGTTGTTCATCATGAAACATTAAAACTTTATGAAAGTCTAGGATTAGAAGTAACAAAGATTCATAGAGGAATTAAATTTGAAGAGTCAAAATGGTTAAAATCTTACATAGATTTGAATACCCAACTAAGGGCTGAAGCAAAGAATGATTTTGAAAAAGATTTCTTCAAACTCATGAACAACTCTGTATTTGGTAAAACAATGGAAAATCTTAGAAAAAGGGTTGATATAAGATTGGTTACTAATGAGAAAGAAGCAAGAAAATTAATATCAAAAGCTAACTATAATCGAAGAACTATTTTTTCTGAAAATCTTATGGCCGTACATATGAATAAAACACATATAAAATACAACAAACCTATTTACTTAGGAATGTGTATTTTAGATATAAGCAAGTCAATGATGTATGACTTTCATTATAATTATATTAAACCAAAATATGGTGAAAAAGCTAAATTACTTATGACAGATACAGATAGTCTTGTATATGATATAGAAACTGAGGATTTCTATAAGGATATTGCCCCAGATGTGATGGAAAGGTTTGACACTTCCAATTTTCCTGAAAACCATCGATCAGGTATTAAGACTGATAAAAACAAAAAAGTAATTGGCAAGTTTAAAGATGAGGCTGGTGGTAAAATAATAACCGAATTTGTTGGCCTAAGAGCTAAGCTATACTCTTTCAAAACAGATGATGGTAAAGAGACAAAAAAGGATAAAGGAATTAAAAAATCGGTTGTAGAAAATAGTATAAGATTTGATGATTACAAGGAATGTTTAGAAAATAAAGTAAAGCAGATGAGGGAGATGCAAGTAATAAGAAGTTATAAACATTTTGTTTATACTGAAACTGTTAATAAAGTTGCACTATCTGCCGATGATGATAAGAGAATAATTTGTAAAGATGGAAAACATACTCTCCCATATGGGCATTATCTTACCAAAACAGAATTAGGTGGCAACACAGTATCATAAGGTATAACTTGTAATTCTTCCCTTACAAAACCTCGTCTGGGTCCATCAGTTAAATAATATAAAACCGGTTGATTAGGTGTAATCATACTTTTAGAAATATTATAAATTTTTATACTCCAAATAGGATCTGTACTCCTCCTTTTTTCACCACCTTCAAGTTCGCCTGGAAATAATAGATATCTAACTTTAACGATTGGAGGCAGCCTATCCTCATCAAGCCCTACAAATCGCTGATAATTTTTAGGTTCAATATCAACCTCTTTCATTTTTATAGCCTTAACAGGCTCTTTACCGGTTATTCTCGTTGGTGTATTATTCAAAGTTTTCAAAATATCTGGTAATCTTTTCACCCACACACGCGATCGGTCATCACTGATCATTTCTTGCGCATATTGATGGCTAAATAATCTTTCACCCAATATTCTGTTTGCGTTTTCAACAAATGCTTGAGCTCTATGATTACCAGCTTCACTTCTCTGTATTCTTACATTATGGTAATTCATGAGTTTACCAACTTCACCCATAAATTCTTTTCCAGGATCAACCATTAATGTTTTAGGGTATTTCAATCTTCTAGAATATATTTTTGTAAAAGCTTTTGCTATTTCTTGGCTTTCTTTTGAAGTTAATGGTTCCGCATCTTTGTATCTAGAGGCAACATCAACCACAACTAACGCATATTTATATGTTTTTCTTCCAACTCTATCATGCGGTAAAAATAACAAATCTGCTTGGTGAATCTGGTTCGGCTTATCCACAGTCCAATGCGGTCTGGGTATATATTTTGGAGCTGGAAGATAGATTTGCCAAATTGCTTGTTTCTCCAACCATTGTTTCGCCTCATTTTCACTTACTTTCGCTTTATCAGCTAATTTAGGAATCGCGGAATATCCTTTCCAATACCCCTCGGTTGAATAATATGCCCGCTCGAGTGGCGGGGAGGGCTTTGCCCGATTTTTCGTTAAATTAAAACTCATTTAAGATTAAAAAAAGTATCTTATAAATTAAAATGGAGGAAGAAAAAACAAGTTTTACCGCGTATCAATTTGATCTTATGAAAAAAACTATCATAAAAGAAATTTTGGATATGGAAGATGGAGGTGAACTTTTTAATCTTTTACTTGTAATCAAGGGAGTAAGAGAAAGTTTAACGAAGAATATTAAAGAATTAGAGAATAAGATCATCAACACAGGTTTAAAGATTAACCAAAGTATCTTATAAATCTAGTATGACGTCAGAAAAAATTAACCCAAATAGAACCCCGAAAGAGCCATTTGGTTTGAAAGCGGAATCAACGCTGAATCGAATTACTCTAAACCCATCTTCGGCCAGCCCTGGCGAAACATTATACATAAATATTCCAAAACTTTCTGAGAATTTGGTGATTGTGCCTGGAAGTGTATCTCTTTTGTTTGATTTAGATGTTGAGGGCCACGCAAATAATACACTTGTTAATAATGTGGGAAGGAATCTTGTATCTAGACTTAAAGTTCTTTTTGGAGGTGAAACATTACAGGATACTCAAAGATACGATTTATTTCAAACATATCATGATTTATTCTTAACAGATGAAGAACGCGAAGATAGATTAAAACAAGGTATTTCTTCCGGAAATATGAGAAAACTTAGAACAAAAGCCGGCGATGCAAAAACACAAGATGTAAAAGAAGTTGCTCTCGCCAATGTTCATGGAACAAAGTATAGAATGCCAATAAACCATCCAATATTAAACGATCACGGAGTTTTTTATCCAAAAGCATTGGAAAATCATCTTATATTTGAGATTACGCTTGCCCCAATTAGTAATATTCTTATTTATTCCGATACAACCAAAACACCATCATATTCAATCAAAAACCTAGAGTTGGAATATTCATCAATTTCAAGCGAATACTTGGCGCGCGAGGCACAATCAACATATCAAGTTGGTAAAGGATTCTTTTATGAAAATATTACCTTACACAAAACTTTTACATTTTCAATAGGTGGTGATGGGGTAATAAATCAACATATTAATCTACCAAGAAGATCAATGACTGGGGTATTATTTTTGTTTTTATTACCTCAAGTCGCAGGAGCAAGGGATTCTGAAAATTTTTATAATCCAGGTATATCTTCTGTTGAAATTGATGTTGATGGCGTGCCAAATAGAATATACTCTAGAGGAATGATTCCATCCGATTTTTGGGAATCCGTGAAAAAACGATTTCATCGAGATGATGGTTTGCAAATTTCATTGAAAGAAAAGGATTTTTACACAGACAAGTTTGCTCTTTGGGTTGATACGAGAACGCACCCAGATAATAGTATTCATGGTGGAGGACTAGCTCTAAATAATACACACGATGGTGTAAAAATAGCAATTAAACGAAAACAAAGTGGATCAGGAACTATAACATGCCATATGTTTGTTGTGGCCGACGCAATGATGGAGATTATGAATTCAAGCTTAAGGTCAATCATGTACTGACTTAAAAACCTTTAGTTGTAATACAAAAAATGCAAGAATTGCGCGAAAAAATTCCTTTTCATTGTATTATAACTGGGCCAACAAATTGTGGGAAAACAAAGTACCTAATTGAACAGCTGCGGGGTCATTTCCGGAAAGTTTTTGAATACATTGTTTTAATATGCCCAACCTATTCTAAAAATAAAACCTATCATAATTTTGCCCGAGGAGATAAAAGATTCTTTGTATTATCACCCGATGCAAGTAATGTAGATGAGATTAATGAATTGTTAAATGATTGCCAAACTTTATTCTCCGGAACAAATACATTAATAATTTTAGATGATTGTGCCGTATCCACTGATCTGAAGAAAAGATCAAATAAGTTCATAGATTTGGCATTTTCCGGAAGACATCACGGATTATCAATGTGGGTTCTAACCCAGCAATTAACATCAATTGCAAAACCATTCCGGGAAAATGTTGCCTGCGTTGTTACTTTTCATAACCCATCGCAGAAAGGTATGAAAATGTTTTTCGAAGATTATGGGGGTGATTTGGATTATGAATTGGGTAAAAAGTTTGTACAACTCCTAAAAACAGAAAAATATTCCAGACTATGTTTGAGTTTGCGATACCCATTTAATTGTTATTTAGAGATTCCCGAGGTGATTTAACAAAGATGACAAACGTTGAAGATTACATTGAAGAAAAAACTGAGGCAAAAAATGATACTAATCAAAGTGAGGATCTTGAAATCAAACAAGAATCACTAGCCATTCTCGCAGTGCTTGGGACAACAAAGGAATATTTAGGGGTTGAAATGAGCTTGGGCGATGTAAAAAAATTATCGGAACGCGATACTGAAAAATATTTTAATCGTTATCAATCGGTAATGGGTAAGAAAATTAGTGGCGGAGTGGTGGATTCATCCCTTCAATTAATTTCTAAAATTATTTCATATTTAGTTCCGGTTGATGATATTGATGCACTTTGTAAGGATTTGAAGAATGATGATTTGGTTGATCGCGAATTAACAAACATTGTTGGGCTCTTGGCATTGAAATCAGGAAGATTGGCAGCACTTGCTAGCGGGTTATTTCAAGTAGCTAAACACGTTAAATTCAACAAAAATCAACAATTTTCAGTAAATTCTAACACAATTGATCAGGGGGCTAAGCAATCTCCTGAAGGTATTGATACTGTATATTAAACAGATCTAAAAACTTATCTTCAGCATCTAAATAACAATGTCTGAACAATCTGAAGTAGAACAAATTACGGCTGATCCCGCACCTGAAAATAAAGATACTAAAAAGAAAGAGAAAGACCCTAAAAAGGTTGCGGCTGGGAAGAAATTAGCGGAATATAATAAAAAAGCAAAAGAAGCATTAGCTAGGGAAATGAAACGTGAAGAGACCCTAATGCCCGCGGAGCAAAATGAAAATACATATAGAGAAGCGAAATCGTGGCTTCCAGAGTTATCTTTTACTACTGTTTTATCCATTGTTGGATTGGGGTTTACGGCATTTGATCTTTTTATGAGATACCGGGAAAAAGCCAGGGTTGAACAACCTTTTCAAGCCCCGCCCATAAAGATTCATAATCCACAACCACAATCCGCAGATAGACCAAAAATTGGAATGATGTAAACTCATCTAAAGGTTTCTTACTGATGTAGTAAAATCATGTCAAGCGAAAACAAACTTGTGAAAACTGTTACTGATTCTGCGGTTATTATTGGATTGGCGTCGGGAGTTGGGTATGTAGCTAAAAAGATGATGAAAGAATCATTTTTGAATGACCCGTCCTCAAGTATTACAAATTATGCAAAATGGGTGGCTGTATTATCCGGAAGTATGTATCTAAAAACATATTTAGAGGATCAAAAGATTTTACCAAAATAAAATGGCATCAATAGCGATGATGATTGGTGGAGCTATATTGAATGCAACAGCATTTACTGGTGGAAATATTCTTGCGAAATATCTTTCAGGGAATAAAGTGGATACAGAAAAAATACGGCACGATAAAGCAATGGAAAAGTATCAAAAAGATTACGTAGAATATCAGGAAAAAAGACAAAAAATGCTTGATTGGAAAATGAAGAAAAAAGATGAAAAATATCAAGCATCAAAAAATATTTCGACTACAAATCAGGCTTTTGAATTGTACGGCCAAATGCAAGAGCCAAAATTCTCTGATTATTACAAACCAAGCGATGAACAAAAAACAGGAGAAATGTTATACGTGGGGGCAGGGATGCTAGGTTTAGGTTATGCGGTCAGTAAATTTTTATAAATTATTATTTGTTGTATAACCAGTAATTTGGTTATACAACATAAGTATATTTATAGTTTACATGAGGCTCTCAACATCAGAATCTTCTTCCATTTCTTCAGCCGCGGATTTACTATCAGAAATAGTTAAGCACCTAAATTTGGTTAATCTTTTCATTTCTTTGTTTGGTTCTATAACTGCTTCATAAAGTTTTACTTGAAGTGCAATACAAGTACCAATAAATATTGATTCAATTTTTATGACGGCTTCTTCAACTCGGCATCCTTTATTTAATAATTTTAATGGATCAATTAACTTGTCATTTTCGGAGTTGTAAAACTTGGTTAAAATTTTGTCTTGTTTTTTATCCCAAATTAATTTTGCATATAAAGTTGGGCCTCTATCTGGAACTCTAGTCATTGAAGATTTTTCCATCTTCCAATATAGAGGATTTAAACCTCCTTTTTGTTTTTCAAGCTCATTTCTTTCCAACTCAAACTTGCCAATTTTTTCTTTATTATTAAGCAAATGATCAACGCAGTTACCAACTATGCCATTAAACAAATCAATCCATTTTTCTTCTTCGGGCGTTGGACTGCTTCCGCTCCATAAACATAATGGAAACACATATCCTGAAATTGTACCTGTTTGTTGATTTGTGTTTGTAGAAACGCCGAAAGAATATAAATTGCCGGTTGGAATAACAAGTTCTCCTTCTGTTCCATCATCATTCTTTGTAAAAATTTTAATTCTTTTAAATTCAACCTTTGGTTTGCTCTCAGGAATTATGCCATCAATTGGTTTAGAAAAGATCATGCTTACTTTAGGAATATAACTATTAACATCTATTAATTGTGTAGTTTCGTTCATCATTTTATTTTTATTTTAATCTTTTAAATCATAAATCAATTTTATAATTTCAAAATAACTTTAGATCTAAAGATTTCTTTACGGATGAGTAAAAATAATGGCAGAAGGTGGCGCGAAACTAGATGATTTAGATCCAACTGAACTAAATGAACTAAAAGACAATGATGATGATTACGATGACACAATTGACATGAAACTGATTGGCTCCACATCTACTAGTTATAACGATGATGAGGAAGAAGAAACTTCATTGGGCGGTAATAATGAAAAACAGCTTCTTTTAAAAATGATGAAAGAAAAAAAAAAAGAACAAAAAATTGCAGAAGATGAAATAAGAATATTTTATCCGCACGCTAAATTACAAAATTTTATAAAAGGAATAGGCGGAGCATTCAAAGAAACCTTCATTAGACTAAAAAGAAATAAAGCCGCTAAATATGTTCTTAGAGATGGAGAATTCATAAATGAAAAAAACGGGGCTAAACTTACTAGCGTCCAATTGAAAAATGCCTTAGGCCCTAGAGCAGAAGAAATTGTAGAAGAAAATAATCGCAAAAATGAAAAGACAAAAGAATCACAAAACAAAAAGAGGGCAGAAAAAAAACACCTTGAGGAAAAACCATTGAAAACACCAGAGGAGAGAACACGAATAGAGGAATTAAATAGGCAAATTGAAGAAGATGAAAATGAAATGGCAAACCGGGTTCGCGAGTCTGAGCAAATACAGGAAAAAATGCCGTTGCGAGAGCGGGTTAAGACTATCTTCAAAAAATATGGATTTACTGCTTTTGCGATTTTAAGCGCTGTAGGCGTTATCATTAGTGTTATCGTTTCCAAACTTTCGAAAGGCTTATCTACTTTAGGAAAAGGTGTCGGAAACGGATTGAAAACCATTGGTAAGAAACTCGGAGAAATATTACCTGGAATGATTGGAGCAATAGTAAGCTTTCTATTCAAAACAGCTGGTGAGGTTATTGGATTTTTGGGGAAAAACGCATGGTTGTTGATAATGGCTGTGGTTCTGTATTTTGTGGAACAGTTTAAAAAGAAGAGAAAGTAGCTGGGGCGGCAAAGCCGGTCTAAAGATATCAAGTTGATCAGTAAAATACAATATGGTTGACTACAATGGAATTTACCCTGTATTACCTAATAATACAGACTCCATTAACTTCAGACTGCAAAAGTCAAATGAAGTACTTAAAAAACTCGAGGATGAAATTAAACATTACGAGGAAGTAAGAAAAAAATACACTCGTGCCCGAGGAATATGCACAAAAATAAGTGTATTTAGTGGCATGTTTTCAGTCATACTATCTGCAAGCGGTTTGAGCACTTCTCTTACTGGTTTTGGCGCTGTTATTGGCGTGTCTTTGGGCGCTGTGGGCGGTATTTGCGGCGGAATATCTGTTATATTTGGGGTGGCAACAAAAAGGCTTTCAAAAAATGTTAGTAAACACGAGAAAACTGTTTGTTTGGCAAAAGCAAAAGTAAATACCATTAATAGCCTGGTTTCAAAAGCCATGAAAGATAATGTTATTTCCGATCAAGAATTTTCTATAATTTTAGCGGAATTAGAAAAGTTCGAAAAAATGAAAATAGAAGTACGACAAAAATTCCGGAAAGAATCAGAAAAAAACTTCAACATGTCGCAGATAAAGAAAGAAGCCCGGGAAGATATTTTAAAAGAGTTGATCGGAGGGAAAGAGCATTAAAAATTTCATTTGAGAGAACTGATGTTGGGTGTAATTGTTTTGCGGGCTATAATAATTAGCATCTTATTCTTAATCTAAAGATCTGTGTGAATTGAAATAAACACAAAGAATAAGATGTTTGATGATGTATTATCAGATTTCAAAGCCGGTCATGGTTTATGGGCGAATTTCAAAGCTAAATACCCAAACGCCAACCTTTATAGATTTACTTTTGTTAATGATTCTAATGGGGGGTACATCAAGTGGGGATTCAATAATACAAAAATTATCACAAATAAAGACCCCAACGACCAAACATTAATTAACAATTTATCTGCCAATATGAAAACCTTGTTATTTAGAGATTTAGGGATAATCGAAGAAAGGAAAGTTGTTGAAAATTTGCCCCATCATGCAATATCCTCGACTTTCCCAAAAAGTTTATCATTTACAAACAAAGCATATCCAATACCTGGTGTTGAATTCGTTGAAACTGTAAAAAATGTAACAGAAATGCTGACTATTTTAGACATTTACGCTTCAGATAAGGAGAACTTCATTTCGCCCATGAGAAACATTTTTAAATCACAAGTTGTAACATTTTATTCCTCAAAGGAGTGCAAAAAGTGGTTGAATAAACCAGATTTCAATCATTGGCCGCAACAACTTAATTTCGCGGTTTGGTGCGCGACATCTGGGTGTGGTATAAGCTTAAATGAAAGTTTAAATTACCCAAGAGTTATTAGAAGTTTTGTTGCATTTCACGTATACTTTACAATAAGAAGAATATTGTATGAATTAAAGCTGCCCTTACCAGAGGAAAAACCTTTTTCCATAAAGAATAACCCATACAACAAAGTAGCGTATAATAGATTGTGTGATGAATTCGAGATTAGTAATAATTCCGACTTTAGGTGGAAAGGAGGAAGAAATCATGGTTTGGGGGATATATTCATCGATTATGGGAATAGACCTGGAACAACAGACCATGATTACCAAAATAAGCATGTTATAAGAAATTATGATAAAAAAGCAGATATGTGGCCAAGTTCAGGAGATAAATTTTCAGATGAAGGCGGTAAGCAACTAAAAGGCAATCTAATATCTTTCATACGAAATGATGACTTTGCTGATTTTAAATATGCATGGTTTATCCCGGCAAGCGGGCATGGTCTCACAAAGGCAGGGCTTGGAAGATTAAATCGTTCCGCAGAAGCTTTTGTTTATTGCGTTTTAGGCGCACAAGTTAACACAAGGACCTCAATTATTGGTAACGGAGGCGGAGCGATTGAAACACAGCAAGAATTCATAGCTTTATTTGAAGGCGCCGTGGTTGAAAATGATATCGCTAATTCCGTTCAAAGGTATCAATTGGCTGTACAGGAATCAAAATTGAGGCTTGATTTAGCTGTAGCTCCGGGGGTTTGGCTAATGCCAAGTAACATGATCATAAATACAGAAAGCGTGATTGGGTACAATAACAAACTCATGAAAGCCACTGAAGACATGAAATTTGGAGTAAATAATTCATTAAACATTGAAACAAAAAATGTTGGAATAACCCATTCTTTAGGGCCAACAAAGGTTTCATCACTGAATAATCGCCCTAGTATTAAAACACCCACTAAAGATGATAAAGATGAACCCAACGAAGCCCCGCGAAGCGAACCAAATCAAACAACTTTTCATCAAAATAACATCATGATTTTAATATTTACGGGGGGATTATTATCTTGGCTTCTATTTCGTTAAAATTAATGTTTTGATTGCAGCGCAACCCTCCCCATAAAAGATCGATTCAAATATGAAAATGATGCAATCAAAACAAATCAATCTAAAGACCTCGTCGCTACACGGAAAATGTTAAGCATTACAATGTTTGATTCAGAAACAAGGATTTATTTAGATCCGCCGCTGGAAAATCTTCGTGAGATACAACTCCTGGATTGCAATATAAATACCAAAAGGCTGATTAATTTAAAGGAAGAACAGACATTATTAAATGAAAAGAATCAGGGCTTCACAATTCCGCCCGGCACATATTCTCTTCACGAAATTCAATCAATCTTTCTTAATGACCCCGCTGTGGAAAAAATAACAATAATTGAGACTAATACTTTTAACTATCTTTATTCAAATAAGAGCTTCAAAGTTAAACTTACGAGAGGATTGTCGATTGGTTTAGGTGTTCCTGGAGTTATAAATCCTGGTAAATTATACCCCATAAATAGCCATATTAAGGAGCCGCTAAGACTTATGTGCAGTATCGTTGATGCCAAGTCTTCATATTTAAACAAAACCAAAAATGGAGAACTTGTGAAACTCTCACCATCGCATCTACTCGCGAACATACCCTCAAAAGATTACCCAACAATTCCAGTCCAAAAATATGATAGCATCATAAACCACTTTGATTTAACCATATTAGACAATGAATGGGAAAAACTTGATCTTAAGAATTACCCCATAACTTTTAGTTTAAGATTCAGATAAATTTCTGGCCTTTTGTTATGTAACCATTTATTGGGTTATATAACATAAAATTAAACTTTGTATGTTATGAAACCAAAATAAGGGTTACATAACATAATTTCAACACTCTTTACAATGATACTTTTGTCTACCATGTTCACATATTTGCGACCCACCGCATTCTTTACAAAAACTTTTTTGTTTATTGTGTACACATATTTGTGAACCGCCACATAATATACAGTAACACTTTCTTTTTCTATGAATACATATTTGCGTTCCAACACACTCTTTACATTGATACTTTATTTTTTCATGAACACATATTTGTGATCCTCCGCATTCTTTACAAAAATATTTTTTAATTCCATGTGCACAAGTATAATTATACTTTATAACGGCTTTTTTAATTAACTTATCAATATCCACATCTGTAAATTTTTCCAACTCATTAATTAAATTAGCTTTAAACATTATATAACATCCTTTAATTTCCAACTCTTTGGCAATAAATTTTAATTGTGGTACATTTAATCTTCGTAATTGTTGTTCCATTTTCTATATTGATTCTTCTTTTTAAATAGGTATTTTTATTTCTTTTTAAAATCATTTTTTTAAAATGTGCCGGATCCCTGCACCAGATTTTATGGGCTCCACATAGTCTTAGTATCAGTTTCATAAAATGTGCCAGATCCCTGCGCCACAAATTTCATATAGTTTTTTTGTGCCGGCTTTTGTATCGGCTTGGTGCTCTAGTCAATAACAGCTTTGTACCGGCTTGACGGCAATCTGCCCACACTCATTATTGATTATCAGTAACTTAACAATTTCGCAGAGGTGCCCGCCCGCCCGATCATCCGGCATGTACTTTGTTAAATCTTTGGTAATATAATGAAAATGTGCCAGCCCCGCGCTTATTTTTTAACTATAAATAAAATGTGCCAGCCCCGCGCTTATTTTTTAACTGCAATAAAATCGTAATAAAATCTTAATGTAAAATGTGCCAGGATCCCCGTTTTATAACATCAAGAGTTAAAAAGGAAACGTACATGAATCAAATGAAGAGCTATTGTGTCAAAGAGAAAAAGCTGACTGATTGTGTACCTGGTAGTGAAACCTTTGCCAAAACAGCCAAAGGAAGGCCGATGATGAAGTGTAAATGTTCCAGCTGTGGCATCATCAAAACTCGATTCCTCTCAGAGGCTGACTATAGAAGTTTAAAGATGATGAAGAAGTAATCAAACAACATGTTGAGCATTACTATGTACGAGTCTGAAGCCAGAGTGTATTTGGATCCCCCACTGGAAGAGGTTCGGGAGATCCAACTCCTCGACTGCATTGTACCCAAACGATTGGTGAACTTCAAGGATCGACAGGGCTTTCTCAAGGGGGATCGACCCATCCTAATAATCCCACCCGGTACATACTCTCTACGTGGCATACACGCAATCCTTCTGAACGATACGGATAACGCCAAGCTGTCGATCATTGAGACTGACACCGTTGACTACCTGTACTCCAACAAGGGTTTCAACATTAAACTCACAAGAGGTCTCCAAGTTGCTCTTGGGTTGCCTGAAATCGTAACCCCTGGAAAGCTGTACCCCATAAACATACAGATTAAGGAGCCGCGGAGACTTTTGTGTAGTCTAGTGGACAATAAGTCGTCATATGTGAATGAGACTAAGTATGGCGAACTCGTGAAACTCTCGCCTTCCCACTTCCTTGCCAACATACCATCACAGGATTATCCAACCGTTCCAGTCCAAAACCATGAGAGTCTCCTAACCCACTTCGATTTAAGCATCCTCGACATTGGATGGAAGAAACTTGATCTGAAGGGTTCCCCCATCACATTCAGTTTACGATTCAGATAACATCTTAAAAGTAAGTGATCCTCAGTCCAAAATGGAAGCATATAATGCGATTTACCCCAACTTAGAGGCTACTGCACCTCTTCCCACTGATGGACCATCATTCAGGCTCCAGCAATGTTGTGATGCTTTGAACAAGCTAAAGTCTGAATTAAACCACTACGAGACAGTACTCAAAAAATACAACCGATCCAAGGGCACACTCATGAATGTAAGCTCGACCTGTGGTGTACTGTCTTGCGTCTTGGCGGCTGGTGGATTGGGCACAACGCTTAGTGGTGTCGGAATCGTCGCATCTGTGCCATTGGGTGTGGTGAGTGGTGTATTTGTGTGTGCATCCATAGCATGTCAACAAATATCCAAGAGACTGTCCCAGAAAGCTGTGAAACACCAAAACACCATCACACTGGCCAGATCCAAGATAAATACCATTGAAGACCTGGTGTCCAAAGCCCTTCGTGACAATACGATCTCTGACTCAGAATTCTCGTTGATCATGGACGAACTCAAGAAATTCGAAAAGCTTAAGGCTGAGATACGGGCTAAGGCTCAAAAAAATGTGAGTGGAGAGGACCCATTGGTGCTGAGGCAGAGAGTACGCCAAGAAATCCTCAAAGAACTAAAAGGAGGACCATAACTATCATATACGAGCAAAACAGATACTAGTTCAAATAGACTTAAAAGTAATACATACTAATAACATAACCATGGAAAACAGTCAAACTAAAACTCAATTGAAGTGTGACTTGGCAAAAGCAGAAGAAAATATTGAAAGACTGGAAGAAAGTGTTGAGAGAGCAGAAAAAGATATTGAAAAAATGAAATACACATTAAATTTTGGAATGAAAATTTTGACGGTGTGTGTTGTGCTTGACTTTTTTCATGTCATGACGTCAGCCCTTCTTGATTAATCATATGCCTCTAATGGCTTAAACGTTTGAACCCTTCTACCCAAATTCTGGATAGAAGATGGGCTTACTCGATGACTTCAAAAACAAGTATCCAAAGGCTGACCTTGACCAATTCAAATTTGTGAACGATCTATATGGGGGTTACATTAGTTGGAAACATTACGGTATGACAGTCATGTCCTATGATGACCCCACTGGCAAGACATGGACTGATGGGATGCAACCAAGTTTGAAATCGCGACTCTGGATTGATCTTGGACTGACCGCCCTGAACTCATTCCCACCAAGCTTAACCATGACCAAACGATACTACCCGATACCCGCCATTGATTTTGACAGCCCCACCAGTAACACCACAAGTATGCTGACCTCGCTGGACATATACGTGTCCAACACAAAAAAATTCACCGCCAAGATGCGTAATGTTTTCACCTCCCAAGTTGTAACTTTCAAGTTTGGGAAACAAAGTCGAAAGTGGTTGAACGCCCCCGACATGAACTACTGGCCACAACAACTGAACTTTGCAGTGTGGTGTGCGACCGCTGGCTGTGGGATTAGCCCCTTCGAGAGCCTCAACTACCCCAAAGTCGTGAGTAGCTTCATCAAGTTTCATGTGTACTTCACCATAAGACGTATATTGTATGAACTGAGTCTTCCACTGCCTGATGAGCAACCCTTTGTAATCAACAACAACCCTTACAGCAAAGTCGCTTATCAACGATTATGCGCTGAATTTGGCATCTCAAACAACTCTGACTTCAGATGGAAAGGTGGACGAAACGGGGGTTTGGGTGACATCTTCATCGATTATGGGGCTGGATACCATGGAGTAGGTGGAGGATACCAAAACGTCCATATGGTAAGAAACTATGACGATGGAGCTGACTATGATGATGGGGGTAAGAAGGAAAAAGGTGACCTCATTTCATTCATTCGTAATGATGACTTTGCCGATTATAAGTATGCTTGGTTTATACCAACCAGTGGCTATGGACTCACTAAAGCTGGACTTGGTAGGTTGAATCGGTCTGCTGAAGCCTTTGTTTACTGCGTATTGGGAGCACAAGTCAACACTAGAAACTCGATTGTGGGCACTGGTGGTGGAGCAATTGAAACTCAACAAGAATTCTTGGCCCTGTTTGAGAGTAGTGTGATCGAGAATGACATTTCGAGTTCGATCCAAAGGTATCAACTGGCCACTCAAGAGGCTAAATTAAGACTTGATTTGGCCATTGCTCCTGGAGTGTGGTTGATGCCCAGTAACATGATCATAAACACGGAGAGTGTGATCGGGTATAACAACAACCTCATGAAGGCCACTGATGAGATGAAATTTGGTGTCAACACAAACATAAACCTGGAGACTAAGACTGTGGGGATCAACCATAATCTGGGGTCTTCAAAGGTCAAGTTGCCACATGCAATTGTAGAGACTACACGTTCAACAACAACACCAACGATTCATCCTCGCCCTGAAATCAAAGAAGAAACAAATACCAATCATGAAACCAACCTGATACTGTTAATCGTTGGAGTTGGAATTACCGCTTGGATGCTCTTCAGATAAAAATTGAAATTGCCAAACCATAGATCATGGCCTCGCAAATCATGACATCATTGGCAATCGTTGGCAGTAGGTACTTCAATGACATGTCCTTCTTGAAAGAGCAAATACGTAAAGCCCTCAAGAAATGGAAGCTGGATCTCTCAGACATACAATTGATTGTGTCTGGGGGTGCTGAAGGAGTTGACGAACTGGCCAGAGATTTTGCCGTTGAAAAGGAGATCCCATTCAAAGCGTTTGAACCTCAATGGGACTATTATGGCAAGGCGGCTGGGCCAATTCGCAATAAGCAGATCATGGAGTGTGCAACGCATGTATTGGCCTTGCCTTCTTGTATTTACTCACTAGGTACCAAATCCGCTATTAAGTTGGCTAGGAAATACAAGAGAGAGGTTATAGTCGTTTATGTCTAATGATTAAGTGAACTTTTGTAACGTGAAGCGCGTTACAAATGTCACACATTCTCTCTATTTACTCCCACGCTAAAACCACGCCCAGATAAATGCATTCCATTCATACTTTTACGACATGGCAACCAGCAATTCTATAAGTGGGTTTGATGTTTACTTTCTAAAGGCCCGTTTCTAACGTCGCTCAGGAATGTAATGACGTCAATGTAAAACCATTTTGAACCGGAAACTTTTTGACCTCACACACAAACGAAAATCTTTACGATTAACAATCAATTCCCCAACGCTCTTTCAAATCCTTTAACTCCTCGAAATCAAGACACCAATCCATAAACCTACTTGGCTCCCATGCCACAGCTATTAATTCCTCACTCAAATAATCAAACCTATACTTATGTAGTCTCTTATATGGGTTGGTGTATATAATAAGAAGTAATTCATCAACTAAACAAGTTCCATGAGTCTGATTTAAATCTTCACCAAATAATAACATTCCCAAAAAACCTCTTCTATAAGTATAATGGTCCTCAAAAACTTTATTTATTTTAGTCCAAATTTCATCAATTGGTAAGTCATTCTTAATATATACATGATTTTTACGACCATTAAATTTAATTCTGAATTGACTAACTTCATCTATAAAGTCTTCGTAATTTTTGATTAAAGATCCAATTTCAACCTTATTACTTTCAATGAAATCCTTAGTATTCAACTGTTCTTTGTTTATAAGCCTCAGCTTAACACAATTCAACTTCTTAAACTTCCTTGGTTTCATTTTGCTCTGAAATCGCATACCACTCACTCCCAGCCCCAAACCCCATTTACACTTTTGTAACACGATCCATGTTACAAAAATATCATGCATGATTACCAATGAGTCCCCCAACGCTCCTTCAACTCTTGAAACTCATCCAAATCAAGACACCAATATACAAACCTACTTGGATGCCATGCTACAGACTTTAGTTCTCCCCAAATTTCATTTCGGAAAATACGCCAGTGTTCGCCCTTCCAAACCTCATGCAACAACTCATCTTTGAAACTTATGTACACGTTAACTACAAGATCTCCGATAAGAAGTTCATCGACAGAATATGGCCGTTCGAGATCAGAATCCACCATCCCAAACAGAGCTAAATCTTCAGCGCCCTTACATAAGTCCTCAGCGATGTCCTTGACACACAACTTGTCAAAGTCTTTCGAAAATTCATAAACAATCTCATTGTCGTCAATGGGAAAATAAGCCATGGTAAATACAAGACGAACCTTCTCAACCAACCACGGGTTGAAACTAGACACTCTATATAATATGCTTGATTTGTATTCTTCCAGAAAATCATAAACTCCTAAACAGTCCACGTTGTCATAGAGAAAGCTAAATAACGTTGGCATTCTCATATCATCCATGTAAGGCATTTCACAAGTCATATGCCAATCGGTACAACCCTCGACCCAAAATCCCACTTTAACAAATCGACCACCACCCCACCCCCCAAAAGACATCGACGATCCAAACGACAAAATTGACACTCGACGGAAAAAGTCATCGATCGAAAATCAAACAAGTCAAACTCGACTCGACCCAATTAATTATGCACAAACTTTTGACCACACCCATCTGACAAAATCGACCACACCCAAAACCACGAATTCACAAAAAAATCGATCGAAATGAAATTGCGCCAGAATGCCCACAATCCAACTACTCTTTGCCATATAATAATAATGTTTATCGACTTCGTCTCGGTCCATAAAAACGCAAAAAAAAGAACTTAGCCAATATCCAGCCATCTTGACCTCACGCTTGGTCAATAACCCATATGTCTCAAAAAGACAATGAACTGGAAATTTCTTTTTCAGTCGTCAATACAATTTCCCGCCAAAAATACGCGGGCTACCAAACTCGATACTTGAGCCAACGATCTAGTAAATCAATTACTGGTCAGCGGACAGCTTCCAAATAAATCATGTCATCTCGATGAGTTGACACATGAGCCCACAATATGGTCATGTGATGCTGGTCAGTGGCTATCCCGTTTTGACAGCTGTCAATTGACCATATTGTGAATGTCCAATATAAAAGATGTGGATTTGCCAAGACACGCCTGAGATACCCCTCCCTTCCTTTTGATAGTCTCCCCTACCCTACCCGTACAATCTGTAGACGCGTACGTACGTACGCTCGGTCAGTCACGTGACAACCAAACGAAAAGAGGTTGAAATTCCATGAGTATGGGGCTCTGTCCCACGCATGGGAGCCCCGCTATAAATAAATCGATATAAAAGTTACAAAATATGAACTCTAGTGTCTTTCCTTCAGGAATGTCGTCCAAATATAGGCCGGCCGCTGTAAATTTTTTTATCCTAGGCTGATTTACAATTCTTTGTGATCGGCTAAATACTAGGCAGGCGCTGATTGGCTCCTTCACTCACTCACTCACTCGTGTTTCCTTTGGCATATTGGCTCCTGCATTATTTCATATGCAGCAGCCAAAAAAAACAGCGGTTTTTCAATTAAAAGAAAATCAGCACAGGATCAATGTAAATTTAGCTTAGACAAAAAGTAATCTAAATTGAACTAAAGGAATTGAAGTAAGCACCTCCCCTACCACCAGTACGAAATCAAGCTAAAACCTACAACTATCCACTTTTACATGTGAAGGTGAATGAATACAAGTGAAGGCGAGTGAATACATGTGAAGGTGAATGAATGCAAGTGAAGGTGAGTGAATACAAGTTAAGGTGAGTGAATACAACTGAAGGTGAATGAATGCAAGTGAAGGTGAGTGAATACATGTGAAGGTGAATGAATACAAGTGAAGGTGAGTGAATACATATGAAAGTGAGTGAATGCAAGTGAAGGTGAGTGAATACAAGTGAAGGTGAGTGAATACAACTGAAGGTGAGTGAATACAACTGAAGGTGAGTGCATGAATACAAGTGAAGGTGAGTGCGCATATGAAAAAGTGACTGAACACAAGGGAAGGTTCGTGAATGCAAGTCAGGGTGGGTGAATACAAGTGAAGGTGAGTGCGTTCAAGTGAAAGCGAGTGAGTACAAGTGAAGGTGAGTGCATACAAGTGAAGGTGAGTGAATACAAGTGAAGGTGAGTGAATACAAGTGAAGGTGAGTGCGTACAAGTGAAAGTGAGTGCAAAAGTGAAGGTGAGTGAATGCAAGTGAAGGTGAGTGAATACAAGTGAAGGCGACTGAATACAAGTGAAGGTGAGTGCATACAAGTGAAGGTGAGTGAATACAAGTGAAGATGAGTGCATACAAGTGAAGATGAGTGAATACAAGTGAAGATGAGTGAATACAACTGAAGGTGAGTGAATACAAGTGAAGGTGAGTGCGCATATGAAAAAGTGACTGAACACAAGGGAAGGTGAGTGAATACAAGTGAAAGTGAATGCATACTAGTGAAGGTGAGTGCGTACAAGTGAAGGTAAGTGAATACAAGTGAAGGTGAGTGCATACAAGTGAAGGTGAGTGAATACAAGTGAAGGTGAGTGCATACAAGTGAAAGTGGGCGAGAATTGATGTTTTTGCCATATTAGGATATACCATATATGGAACATAGTTAGTCATCTGTATGTATGAATGTATGATAACCTGTAGTTCTTACCGAAGGTCTGCAGAGAAGTGAGCATTTGCGATTGCCACCTGGCTAACAAAGGTATGATTTTGTTGCTGACTATTTAAAATTACTTTTGGAGCTCTTATGGAGGATCTTTGGCACGCTGCTGCAGAGGAAATCACATATCCCAAATCTAAACTTCCCTGATTCATAGGTGTTTTATTTTAATTCAGTGTTTCGTTCTTGTTGATATTTCTTGATGTATTTCTTCACTTTCAAAACGTTTTATTCTCCGTGTCTTAAAGTCTGAAATTTCCACCACATTAGAGTGGAAAACAACTGTGTTCGCTTGTTAAGTCGTTTTAGCAAAGAGTAACTTTGATTTGAGTGACTCCGATCCAGTTCCACGACATCGAATCGTTTGAGGAACCAACTCTTGTGGGCGGTAATATTGTAAACAGACTGATATGTTTTTCCTTGTCCACTTATCTAACCAGCAAAATAGTTTGTGAGACACAATGCTTAAGTTTCTAAATCTCGTTTATTGGTGTTGCTCAATGGCGTATAAAATAAGAAACTCGTGCGGTGTGAAAAACAAGTTTTGAAGTCAATCGCTTTCAGTTTTAAACTTAGTATTAAACAAAGTGGTATTCTTTTTGATAGCTTAATTTCCCCGCTAATTTCACACTGAAAACAAACGAATAATAAACTTAGAATGTGTGTCGATCTAGTCGTTTTTCATAATTAGGAGTCAAACACGCATTATGCAGTACCTTCCATCACGAAACGTAAGATCGAAATTAATCCACATTTTCCTTTTAATTCAAATCAAACTTACGGTCTTTTTGCTTCGGTTCAAAGTCAACAAGCTCCCAGTTACTCTGGGATGTAAAACTACACTCATTCTTGTACTAAAGTAAGGAGTTATTATTGTCATGAGTAATCAGGCAAATTGTTTTGAATAATGTAAATTTTCTTCCCCTTGTCTAGTGAACAGGTATAGAATTCTGTGCTTTTTATTAGCTACTATGTTCCTTTTGACTATGTTTGTATAAAAGAAGGAATAATCTCCACTTTGTTCGTGTATTACTGAAATAAATCTCTGTGATTTCCTTGTCATAATGCATGCAGGTAACTGCTGAAACAAGTACACTATTTATTTGGCATAGTAATGAGCTTGCTGTCTCTGTTGTAATTTTACAGGTCTCTGGTTATTGGCTGTCCTTTCCATAAGAAACAAAAAAACTCCAAAATACTAAAGTGCTGTTTAAATGTTGTTTTTCTCTAATAACTTTATCACAGATTGAAGTGACAACAATATTTTGTTATTGAGTGTTGTTTCTTTGGCTAGGACCATGAGTATGGATTTTTTTGAGTTAAAAGTCAGTAGGGTAGAGAGTACCAAGTTAAATATTCAACTCGGGCAATATGAAAACAAAAGACATGGTGGAATAGAGTATTTGAAGCTCCAAGGGCCTTTTGATAGATTGCTTTTAGTGTGTCAGCCTTTTGATTTGTCATGTATTGTTTAATTTGTTATTATATTAAGAACAAAAGATGGCTAGAGCGTTTTTCCTCAGATCTCTTCATGCAGTCATGAATATTGTTACAGTAGCAATAAGCTAGCATGCTTTCTTCATTTTTTAGTTTGTTGGTTCTCTACTCTGCTCTGAGAGGTTTTTTCCAGGTACTCTAGCTGGTTTTCACCTCTCCACAAAAACTAACATTTGATTTGATTTGATTTAATTTAATATGATTTGATTTGATTTTAATTGTGCTTTACGGTGTCCTTAATTAGAACGTCACATAAAGTTTATTATTATTATTATTATTGTTATTTTATTTTTTTATTATTATCACAGATTGACGGTACTTATTGATTTTTTATCTCATGAAGTTTGCACTTTTTTTATTACTTTCTATCTATCACAGAATATTACATGTGTACACCCTTGGACAACCATTTGTGGACATAATATATTATTACCTTGTTTTCAGCTTCAGTCAATCTATTTTTCTAAGCTTTTTTTCAATCTATCTTTCTTTTCACAGAATAAATTGTATGTTGACCAATCAAATTGTCTGATTTGGGATAGCACAATGTATCTGAGCTGGTTTTTGCCAAAGCAAAATAGAATGCGTATCCAAGTAAAAAAACAAATATACTGAAGGACGGTGTAATACGATAAAAAAGTTGATGTTTAACCATGGGCAGTTACGAAATTGAGGTTGAGGATGCAAATTGATAATTAATGAGTAATTATAATAAATACTAAGGGTTATTTTTAGGCAACAAGGATGTACGTGATTTATTCACCAAGAGTGCAGCCCAAGATAATGAATCATATATCCACAACGTTGTGTGGTTCCTAAATTAGTTGTGGTCTATTTTTTCAGTGTGTTATATGCAATACATGTGGGTGCGCTGCGAGGGGAATATTTCTGTAGTATTCCCCTATTATTAATTCTAATATTCCCCTGCCACCCCCAGCTCAAGTTCAAGCCAGTTGGTAATTAGCAGGGCTTATTCAGTATGGTCTGCCTTGAAGAACAAAGGAAAATGAGCCATGTGAAAAATAATAATTATTATTATCATTATTATTTTTCAATGCTGTAGGCTGGTGGTGCTTTATGTATGCAGGGCTTGAAAGTGCTGCATTACAGTGTCAATAACTTCCACAACATTTTTTAACTAAAACAATAATCGTGATTAACAATAATTGTTCATTTTTCTCCTGTTTTTTTTTCTTTTTTTTTTGTTGTTTTGTTTTTGTAGCAAGCTTGGCAATGTCTTCTGCTGTTGGTCCACTTCCTGGAGCAACCATTGTCAAAGTAGGGTGGCTTCAAAAAAGAGGTGTGTTTGATGTTTATTGTCACAATCCTTCACCAAGCTTGTTTGGTCAAGATAGCAGGCTGGCTATTTGCCTTGTGTTTTTTTTTTTACACAATGTTTTCACAGTGATTTACTGTTTTATGACCTAGTTCTCTTCTATCCATCATGCATAAGATCCACTGTAGACTATCATTTACCAGTATTTTACCATTCCCTTCCACAGTGTCTAAATAATGAGCATATGGAGAAAAGGGCATTATTGATAATCTTGCCCAGCACTAGCTACACCAATTCTTGCAAATTTTTGGGCATAACATCAATAGCTGAGCACCATAGATGATAGTCTACTGTGTTGTAAACTGTTTGAGGATATGTTTGCTGACTCAAATCATAAGCTAAGCAGTTTACTGCCACAAAAGAATCACGCAAAATGTAATCTACAAAGTAGCCCTTTCTTTTTACCTTGTGTCAACACCAGCAGGACTAACAACACTTTTATTTTTCAATGGCCCACCAATGCAATGTGTCTTCGCTAAAGACCTAGATTGTTTCTTAAAAACTTTTAAGTATAAGGATGGAAACGTTTTTTTTTTATAACATACATGTATTGTAATTATATTTTCTTGGTATTATAGCTTTTTGAGAATTATTTATATCTTGATTTTTATAGACTTTATTTTTTTAAGTAGTGTTATATATCATATTTGTTATATTATTGTAAAAAAAATTACTTAATTCAGCCCTTGGCCTGCAAGGTGATTTTAAATAACTATCTAACTTATCTCTGTCTTGGCTTTACAATGACTTTATTTTCCTTACAGGTGAATATATTAAAAACTGGAGACCAAGATATTTTCAACTATGGAGTGATGGTAGCTTTATTGGATATAAAGAAATTCCTAAATCAAGGGAAGTGGAGCCACTTAACAACTTTACGGTAACAAGTAAGTATTTCCTGTTTTTTGGTTCATTATGCAAATAAAGTAGGTTAATTTTTCCATGTCATTGGAAGGATCTTTATGTTACAGTAATCCATCTATTAAGCTGCCCCTTTTCTCTGAAGAAAAAGGATATCATACACAATTCCCTTGTGGGATAAATTAGTTATGATTTAAGGGGGTGATTTCCGTAATATAACACAAATCTGGAGCCTATTACTCTCCTGCATGATGTCATAAGTTGCATTTATTGACTGTGGTTGCAGTGTATTTGTGAAGTTTGATCAGGCAGGTGCTCGTACCACTGAAAAAAGAATTTTGTCACTGACTGACATTTAATAAAACCCCTGTAAAAGTCGTCGTAAGAGCCAAGATGATGACATCTATTCAGGTTCTCAAAAATCAGTTTACATTAAAAGTGTTTTCTTTTCAGAACTATGTGCATCATGACAGTGCATTTTAAGTTACTCTTACTAATAATAATTTTATTCCTCAGAATGCCAGATAATGAAACAAGATAAACCCAAGGCCAATTCATTCATCATAAGGTACTGTGGAGTCTCATGTAAATGTAATTAGGGCTTGGCCATGGAATTGTGGTGGTCTTAACATTGTGGTCCTTCTGTGTTAATATACTGCACTGTGTCGAGGTTGTTAAAGAGATGATATCAAAACCAGCTTGTTTTAATCTGAGGATATACTCTATTTATAATAAAGGTGGGCAATTTGAAATAATCTGGAAGTCACTGCTTTATTTTAGGTCATATGTTCTAACTAACAAGTAACTGTTTTATTAACTTACATTTGCATTATTATGCAATACCACTGTCCCTATTTGATTAATAACTTTAAAAGGTTCATTTCCTTTTTGCAACATTTCAGTACTTTCGCTCTTAGTTCTTTAAAAATGTCACAACTATCAATACCTGACCAGAATCATGGTAGTGTCCACCATCAGCTGGAAGGCTGTAAAATTATAAACAGGAAAAAAAGTTGACTCCAGAACTTGTTGCCAGGGAATTCAAGCTCTTTTACAACCAGTGTCCTTGAGTTATTTTCTAGTGGGAAATTAAAAGTAAGACAGTTTTACCACCAAAAGATTCAAGATTGACATCCTACCTTTTGCTCCTGATGAAGGGCTTACGCCCTAACTGTAAGCACCCCTTTAATAATCTTAAAACTTGCTTTAGCAATATGTTTGTTAAACCATGTTTTATGCACCATTTTCATTCCCTAGTGCTTTCTCTAAATCTGTGCATTACCAGTGTTGCAGTTAATGTTTTCAATCTGATGGTCGTGCAGACCATCTAAAGGGTCAACCAGACCATGTGTCAGCAGTTGCTCATAACATTTATATTTTGCCTGTTGGGTCAAGAAGCCTTCTTTATTGGGTCATTGACCTGAGACCTGTCTTTTATATGGAACACTGTATTCCCATACCACATGCTGTGCATTTATTTTCTGTGATCTGACAATCTTTTTGCCCTGTCTTATGTGGCAGATGTTGGCAATGGACCACTTTAGTAGAAAGGACATTTCACTTAGATTCACATGAAGAAAGGTTGGTACATGTTTATGTTGTAGGTTAAATTGAATTTCAGGTTAAAATGGTTCCAAACTGGTTTCACTTGTTTTCCCTTTGTTTCAGATTACTTTCCGTGACTCTCCAATAATCTGAAACAAAGGAAAAAACAAAATTAAACTAGTTTGGAACCAATTTGACCTATCATTCATTTTAACCTATCATTCATTTTAACCTACAACATATTTGTTGTGGTTCAATTTTATCCTTGGTTCAAATGTTATTTTCCTTTGTTTCAAACTCAGTATCATTAAATTACCATAACCAAAATAAAAGAAAATCACATCTGAACAAAGGGTAAAATTGAACCACATAATATACAAATGTAGTTCAGTTTAAAAGAACAGCAAGCCTTACCATAAACTGACCTTTTAGTAATAATAATAATAGTAATAATGATAATGATAATAATAATAATAATGATAATAATAATAATAATAATATTTATAAAGCGCTAAAATTCACTTACTGTCCAAAGGCCTGTTTACTCATGGATATGTGAAAGCATCCACAATTGGTACAGGGGATTTGTATGCAAATAAGTCACTCACTCACTTGTAACCAAAAGTTTGATTAATTACCTAATCACCAGGCAGATAATATTTTTATCCCAACACAGGTTAGAAAGTTGTGGCACATGTGGCCCAATTGCTTGTCGCGCTGAAATTGCTCATTCATATCTGTCTTTCACTGAGTGCTTTCTTGCTGCATTTTCTATCATCTGAAGCAAGAGTCTGAAGTAGTGAGATATGGTGTTCTTCCAAGGTGAACCAAGATATCTGCAAGAAGTGCACATTAGTGCAATTTAAGAAAAAAAGAAACGATCGTGCTCTGCCTTCTACTCGACAAAATCTTCATGTCAAAATCAAATCAATGCTCAGTGAGAAGACAGAAGTCTCTGTCAATCCCTTAAGTTACTGAATTCAGATTTCCCTGTTCTGAAAATAGACACTTTTCTCACTGTGATGGACTCATGCTACATTACATTGTTTTTAAGTGCCTGCATGGCCTAGCACCTGTTTATCTTCTTAACCAATTCTCCTTTTCTCGTGACGTCCATACTTACAATACTAGACATAAAGACCAAATCCGTTTACCTCTGGCTAAAACATCTAAATTTCAGAGCTCTTTTTTATATAACGGTGCCAAAGTATGGAACACACTTCCGGCCTATCTAAGAAGTATAACTTCTCTACCTAATTTTAAAACAAAATTGAAACAGTATCTTTATAAATAGTTCTGCACTATTTCGCCTTTTTTCTGCATGAAATGTAATTGTAATGTGTTTATGTAATGTGATGTAATGTATTGAAATGTATGTCTTGTAAATTGTTTGCAGGCCCCCATTTAAACCAGCCTACGCTGAATTGGGTGGCCTGTTGAAATATTGCATAAATAAAATAAATAAATAAATTGCATTAATTACCAATACACAACATAAAATCATGGAGCTGTCTGTGGCATTTACAACCATCATTCAACTGTTATATAATAAGTGTGTGAAACCATTATAAAGCCACCTTCAACCAGTCA
Source organism: Ricordea florida (assembly GCA_949710005.1). Classification (NCBI taxonomy): domain Eukaryota; kingdom Metazoa; phylum Cnidaria; class Anthozoa; order Corallimorpharia; family Ricordeidae; genus Ricordea; species Ricordea florida. The sequence goes on from OX453273.1 coordinate 1,946,287, forward strand.
CTTATCACTGATGGCTTCCATAAGCACAAGTTAACGATAGTGGAACTGTGATTTAAAAAAAAACTGGTTCTTCCTCAAAATTCTTCAGTTAAAAACAACAAGTTGTTTATTCTTAAAATGTTTAAGCACCAGTAAATTACACTTAGGGAGGATAGCCCCCCAAAAATCTGTTGCTGTAAATTCATAGCTGTACTCTGTAGGTTTGGTGGTATTCTTGATACTTGCTAAGGGAGATGCTTCATGCACAAACCTTTACTTTAATACACACATTGATAACTCTCTACAAGTAGATTAGGTAGATACATAGTAATCATGTGACCAGGGCCTAGTCCTCTGGGGATACTACATCTCCCCCATGCTTAGTTTTCCGCTCCATAATAGCAAATCTATGATTATATTTGAATGTTACAGGTAAGTGCCCTTATGATTGTCCACAACTGAAATGTTTATTAAATCCAATCGAACAATTGCAATTTCTGCTGTGATTATTCATAGTATGATAATAAGTGTGAATTTGTAATATAGAGAATTACTTCAGAGAACTTTGCTACATGTAATAGGTAACATAATCTTTAAAGCCATGCAGGAGCTTTTAGAGTGCACGCAGGTTGCAGACTAGCTGTCAGGCCATTGGCACTCTCTGTGCAAACACTCTGTTCCGGTTCTGGTGAGGGACTCTCCTGAAGCTATCCTTCCGTGTCCGTTGTCAGCTTCTTCTCAGCTCCCACATCAGAAGTATTCATGTCTCTTTGCTCAGGTTCAAAAAATTTCTTCATGTGGCCTACATTTCTCATCTTAATCTTACTATCGTCATCCGTGAGTAATACGGCATTACCATCTCTCTGGACAACTTCGTATGGCTTGGGCTCAAAGCTAGGAGACAACTGATTTTCTCTCTTCTGTTTCAAAAGAACCTTACCTCCTTCTTCAATCTCGCTATTTGATGCAGACCTGCGAGAATCCGCGTACTCCTTTTGTCTAAGCTTTGCCTTTGCATCTCTTTCTCTCAATAGTTGCTGGCATTCCTGTTCCACTATGCGATCTTCCGAAATCCTCACCTCAGGTATCTTGTTTCACTACTTCCTTCCCATCATAAGCTCAGCTGGTGAAACCCCAGTTGCAGTATGAGGTGTTACTAGGTATTGAAATAAGAAATTGTCAATGGCTTTTCTCCATGTGTTTGATTCTAGCTTATCAATCCTCACTGCTTTTAACATTGTTTCATTGAAACGCTCTACCACTCAATTGCTTTGTGGCCAAAGGGGAATTCCTTTCTTGTGCTGTATGTCCTGGTATTCTGAGAAGCTTTCAAACTGCTCAGACGCAAAAGGTGGTCAGTTATCGCTAAGAACAGTCTCTGGCAGTCCATGTGTTCTGAACACTCCTTCCATTCCTTTTATGACTGATTTGGCATCCGCCTTGCTCATGAGCACTACCTCAGGTCAACACAAGTAGTAGTCAACCACGACCAGCAGGTGTTCTCCAATCACCATGTCTAGCAGGTCCACAGATTCTGTATATCTGACCATGGGCCTTCAGGTAATTTCATTGATCTTATGGGCTCTGGCTTGGGTCTCGAACCCACCAGTTGGCAAGAGTGACAAGACCTGATGACCTCTTTGACCTGTTTGTTGATTTGTGGCCACCAAACTTTCTCTCTCAACCTGGCTTTTGTTCGTGTGATACCCTGATGACCTTCATGCACTAGTACGATAGTACGCTTCCATAGTGCTTGAGGCATTATGGTGCGGTTATCCTACAACACTAACTGCAACTCATCCTTTAAGGCTTTGTACATGGTACCTTGAATTTTTCTACCTCTCTCGTTGACAGGGCTGCAGGTGTTGCTTCTTTTGCTATGCTGCATGCATAGTGCTCCGTGTGTAGCATATCTTCTGCCTCCACTGGTCCTACTGGAAGCACTGTTCTCTTTCCTGGAGATATGCCTGATGTTGCAGCGAAACTGTTGCTAATATAGTAGCCACCTCTTAATGCGCGCAGAGGGAGCCTTAGCTGCAGGTGAGAACACCGTCACTAGGGGTTTGTGATCAGTGCAGATCTCAAACTCTATGCCATACAGAAACAGGTAAAACTTCTGACACGCCCATCTTACACCCAGAGCCTCTTTTTCCATCTGGGAATACCATTTCTCCACATGACTTAATTTACGGCTCGCATAGTATACTGGACGATAAAAACCATCGTCTTGCTTCTGTTCTAAAATAGCTCCCAGACCAACAGGTGATGCATTTGTGATGACACATGTTTTCGTGCCTTGCTTAAAATAGGCCATGACTGGTGCTTGCGTGAGACACTCTTCCATCGCTTGAAATGCAGTTTCTTCTGCCTCTCCCCACTCCCAGTGATGACCTCTGTGTGTGAGGTCCCACAATGGACCAGCTTCGGTTGCAAAATTTGGGATGAACTTTGAGCTAAATTGCGCAGATCCGAGGAATCTTAGGACCTCCTGTTGATTTTGCAGATGGGCTGTGCTGATTATTGCCTAGATGCGTGCGTGAAGGGCATGCTTGACACACCTATCGCACATTTCTGGTAGTTTAGTGTTAACCCGTTATCTTCCAATCTCTTTCTCTGTCAACTCCTGACGTAGTGGTTGTAAATGGGTAGTAGTAATCCTCTTCTAAGTTTTCCTGCTCGGGTGATTCTTGAATATTATGTACACCAGCGTGGCCATGACCAGCTCCTTGATCCAGTCCTAGACGCTGGCCTCTTCCTTGCCCACAGCCACGACAACATCCACAACCACCTGTTTGTGATTGTGTGCTTTCCTGTGAAAGCATAGCTTGACAATTTGCTCAGACATGACCGATCCTTTTACATCTGCAGCACCTTCCCCGAAATCCTCTGTGTCTATTGTGTCTTCGCTCATGCCAACTTTGTTGATCTTATCAACAGGGGCAACTAGAATAAGCGCCTCTTGGTCATGATATTGACTCACGATCTCTAACAGCCGAACCAAAGTCAAATCGTCCTCCCTGTAGAGTTTGGACTTCAAAGTCTTGTCGTTAATGAACGCAAGTGTTTGATCCCTTACTTGGTTATCAGCCTCTGTCCCATAGTCACAGTTTTCAATCATAGTTTGTAGTCGCGTAACAAAGTTGTTAATTATCTCTCCTTGCTGTGGCCTTGCTGCCAAAAATGCCTGCCTCGCCATTGGCACGTTTTTCCTGAGCTTGAAGTGATCGGATATGGTATTCATGGCCTTCTTGTAGTCTTTTGCATCTCCCACTAGATCAGGCAGAAAGGTTTTAAATATTTCCTGTACTCCTGGCCCAGCTAAGTGCAACAAGAGAGCCCACCTTTGCTTATCTGCAGCCACACCTTATGCAATCACAAAGAGCTCTAACTCATTTCTCTTTTTTTCCATCTCTGTGCCAAGTCAAATTCTAGGAAGACCAGTTAGGCTAACTGCCATCCTTGTCACCAGATGTGGTATTCTTGATACTCACTAAGGGAGACGCTTCATGCACAAACCTTTACTTTCATGCATGTATTGATAACTCTCTACAAGTAGATGAGGTAGATACGTAAAATTATATAATAGTAATCATGTGACCAGGACCTAGTCCTCTGGGATACTACAGGTTTTGCTGCATTGATGCCATCATACAAAACAGTTATCCAATTATTAGCTGCTGATACTGTGTACTATCTGAGGCCATTGTGCACTTCCAGTCTTAAGTCTTTTTCAGTACACAACCTGTTATGATGACTCAGCAAATGTTTTTGCAGAGAAGAGTGGATAACTGCCATTCAACAAGTTGCAGACCAGTTAAATAAAGAAGAGGAAGAGGGATCAACAAATGAGCTGGAAATGAAAAGTCAGAAGATGGTGTGTGTATAAAAATATCATCAATAGTGTGTGATAATAACAATTTTATTGATGTTGTTTCATACTTGAGGCTTTGCAGTTACCCACTTACTTACTTTCTCATCCATGTCAAATATATTCCTCTGGATTCCAGTGGAGTCCATTGGAGTCCACTGGAGATGCATTGCTCAGTACACTGAGGTTTTTTAAGTTTCATCATGAAATACCTTGTCTTGGAAGCTAAGACCTGAGACAAGGATGCTACACATTTTTCTGTATTAAGCCATGGCCCAAGATAAGCATGCTACACATGTAATTTAGCTCTCTCACAAATAAAAATACTGTGACTCAGTGGAGTCTACAAGTATTGTGGGGATAGTTTCTCAAGAAACTGGTGCTGCGTCGGTGGGAAATTGAAACACAAGAAATTGGGTAAATCAAATGAGTTGATTAAGAAAGTTATACCACCGTGAGGAAAAAAGGAGTTGCTGACGGTTGACGTTTGACGAATGAATCATTCGCTCCAACGAAGAGCTAACACTCGAAAAGTCAGCACCTCCTTTTTACCTCACGGTGGTATAACTTACTTAATCAACTCATTTGATTTACCCAATTTCAGTGGAGTCTAGTTGTGTGTATTGGACAATTCTCAACCAGCATAGACAAAGCAATGTCTCTGTGTTTCCAGCTGTGTGCCAGGAAGAGCACACCTTACTATGGTTGTACTTGCTAACTTGTGAAGTTTACATACTAGTAATGTTGATAATATCACATCTTCAGTTTGGCTTTATCTGTGTTTCTGTGGTTTGTTTAGACTCTGGATGATTTTTCAATGCTCAAGGTTCTTGGTAAAGGGACATTTGGCAAGGTTTGTATCATTCAAAATTACCAGTTTTTTTTTTCATATTTCCTGATAAGAAGTATTTCTGCTTGCACCTCTGTATAGTGTGATTAAATCTCCATAATTTGTTTCCCTGTGTATAGGCCAAATATGAGGTAAAATGGTTGCATAATGGTCACATCCTTTGCATTTTTGTACACAAAAGATGTCATGTAGTCTTCTCGACTGAGAAGAGCTTTGTCAATATAGATATAGATTTACCAATAATGTAGAAATGACCCTTGGGGGGAAGATACACAACAACCAGTATTGAAATAAGAATATCCGCACTGTATCCAATACTTTCCATATATTCTTGACTAGATTCCTGTAAAATTATCTGGAATCTGCTCACTAAATCACTCATGCCAAAAAGAAAAACCCTGTCCCAATATCTCTTCTTCCAACATTTAGTACTCTTTTGCGATTACTGCAAACAATAGTTACAATTTATTGCTTTTTTGTTGATCTAACTGTGGTTCTTACAATCTTGTGAACCATCAAAGGAAATCCTATCAACCAGGCGAACAAAAAAAAATACAATATTTAAACAAATTACACCAGAGCAGCCAACTTGTATAGGCCCATCTCTATCCAAAACATTAACACTTTAAGATTAATATCACTTTAAACCCACCTACACTGTAATGCACCTTGGAAGCAAAGAAATTTTCTCAGTTTAGCAGGTCATGCAGTAAAGTATGGGAAACATTGGTTAATCAACATGCATCAACTGTTTTGAGTATTTTAATAGAGTTGTTTTCAATATATTTTGATCAGGTTATGCTGGCTCGTATGAAGAAAACTGGAGAAGTGGTAGCGCTGAAGATTTTAAAGAAAGAAGTTATTGTTGCTAAGGTGCATAAAGTACTGAGGATAAAATAATTAATCATTTAAAAGAGTGTGAATGTACTGGAGTTAGAGGCAAAATTTAGAATCACTTGCGTTAAATTCGTTTACAGTTCAATTTCTCTCTATTCCTTATTTGTAGGATGAAGTTGCCCACACCTTGACTGAGAGTAGGGTTCTTCAATCAGCAGTTCATCCTTTCCTCACTGTAAGTTCTTTAGTGTAATATTGTTTTAGTTTACTCCCACTTGTACTAAAGTGATGAATTATTCATAGTTATGAGTCCCTTGTCAGCCTTGCATTTGTCAAACAGATTAACAAAGTAACTTTTACTAATGCAGGATTCGAGGGGTGGTGATGTCTAAAGTGTTAGCCCTTCATCAGCACTCCTCTAATAATATGGTGGTAAAACTTACTTTATCAACTCATGTGACAAACCATTTCTTTTGTGTTTCGATCTCCCACCTACACAGCACCATGCAGTTTCTTTTTAAACTATTAAATTCCTTTATACTTACATGTTTGTGACTTCATGCATATTAGTGAATTCTTGACCTGTCTTTTGCAAGATTCTCATGTTTGGGGTTGTGTTTATTGGCAGGTTTTGTCGCATATTTTTCACCACACAATTGTATCCATGGTGATACCTGGTAATAACACTAGGAAAAAAGGAATCTCTTTTTCATGTCAGAAATTGCAGACTTGAAGTGTTTCTCAGTTCATTTTCATAAAAATGTCTCTCTCTCTCTTTGATTATTGTACATGTATTTTTTGATCCCTTGTGTTGTACCTGTACATGGAACACTTTCTTTAATGATGGCCAATTTACTATTCTTTTGTATGTATGTTAATTAGACCCACTGACCTCATTTTGGAACAAAAATTATATTAAATTTTGCACATCCGAGCAAGGCCACCAAGGCTTATTACCATGAAAACAAAAGATTTTTTGTTCGGCCGCCATTATGAAAGAGGTGCATTCTGTATTGTACCTCTGCTATCTTGTCACAGGCACTGCGATATGCTTTCCAGACCAAAGATAGACTGATATTTGTAATGGAGTATGTCAATGGTGGAGAGGTGAGTTAAAATAACAATAATGATAATGATAATGATGGTAATGATAATGATGGTAATGATAATGATAATAATGATGGGAATGATAATAATCCCTTTATTTAAATGCTGATGTATTTACCACTACTGTGCCAATTGGTGCACAGTAAAGAGAGGAACAAGCCTTGCAAATACAACGTAAACTTCACTTAGAATCCCAGCTGGTAGGAGGTGAGTTGGCTATTTACGTGCATGGTCAAGGATCTGAAACTTATGACCATTTTAAATCCAGCTAGTGGCCAGGATAGGAGTTGAAGCTGGTATAACCAGATTTCAAGTGCATCACCCTGACCACTAACGACATTGCCTCTACAACTGAGATTGAATTTTATGGACTGAAGGTCTGGTAATTTTTCCATATAGCCGTAAGAAGAAACGGTGTTTACCAAATATTAGTAATTTTCATGCATTTTGGTTTGCTTTCATTGCTGGGAATACCCCTGACTATACTTTGTTTTTAGATGGGAGGTCAAAATGCCATCTTGTTAAATTTGCAACAGTTCCCAAAGATAAAAATTATGGCTTTGAAGTATCAGTATAACCCATTTGACTATCCGCGCACGGTCCGCTCTAGCGTTCTTGGTTTTAACAAAAACCCATATAAACCATATATTTTTGAAAGCTTAATAATAATTTATAATTAATAATAATTATGACCCGATCTGTTTAAACGGTAAAAAATATACTGGTTTTCGAAAATGTTTACAAAGCTTCATGAACCCATAAATCAAGGTATACGCCCGCCAAATTTAGGTCGGAGAAAATGATTAACATGGTATCCGTTTCTTCACACATTGACCTCAAAAACTGTCTCAGATTTTTGGCACATGGGTTTGTTATTTTTTTGCAAGAGGATAATGTTTGAAAAGGGAAAAAAATAGAACTGCCCGCAAAAAAAGGCATAACTTTTTAATGAGAAGAATAATCAGAATTCGAGGACACGGTTTTGTCGGCGAACATTCTGACAACATCCTGTCCGAATGTCAGCCAATTTGGTTCAGGGGCTGACGACTTGGAACTCGAAATGCACATACAAGTCGCCTATTTTTTACTTTTGAGAAACAGAGAAAAACTATAATTCGGCAGCATCCAAGTGTTTTGAGATTATCACACCAAGCGTGAAACCGCAGAGGTATCAACTATATCACAATAGGATTGTGACAGTTAACATGGAACAGGTACAAATTTGCCGTGACAGCACGCAGTAAATTATTTTCCTGTGAATAAGCCGCTTTTCATGTGTCAAGTCAGAATTCCAAGGTTAGTAAATGTGAAATCATCTTTTGATTTACTCTATTCCCGTTCAAAATTTATGTATCGGTGGACTAATCTTAAAAATTTAATGACCTGAAACAATTGATCTGCCTTTCAATTTCGTCCACTCCTCTTCCCCAATTTCCTCTGCCTCGACAGTTTCTTGCAATTGTATTTTACCGTGACTTGCGCTCATTTTGGCTTGCTTGCTGGCTTCGTAAGTGCGATGGAGTTAATCCAGCAATTTTTCTTGGTTGTAATAAGACCCTTTGTCACTTTCTGCTAATTTAGCAGCTCACTCTTTGTCAAAAGTGTTTTTTGCCTTCTTTGGCCTTCCTTTAGCTGATGAAAAAGGGCAAGATCGCTTTTTCTTCCTCAAAGACATCCGTGCAATGATTATGGCGCACAAAATCGCGTGTCAAACTAGGGTCAAATGCAGCAATAATTAATTCATTTGACAGAACTTGTCAACTCTCAATTAAGTAATTAATGTGCAAAAAATCTTTATCGTGCAATAACTAGCGATAGAAATAATATATTTTCGTGGAGTTTTTTTTCATTTTAAAGATAGCCTTAAGATTTAGCCAACCATTTAAAAAAGTAAAATTGTGCAAGACGGCAAATTTTCCCCTCACTGATACCTTAAATTAAAGCAGTATTTTAATTGATTTGGTAAAATGATATGAAAACAAGTGTTTGAATGATTGCCAGTGAATTACGTGGTAGATATATAACAATGTGCCTTTTATTCACCACTATTTACCTCTTTTGTGGGGAATAATTATGCTGTTGAATTTTTTTAAGGACAACTCATGGTTGGTTCCAGTAAACTGGAGTGTAAAAGATTATTTAAAGTTACTACCAAGATTGTATCATATAATGGCAAATCATGTAGGTCCCAAGGTTACATATTAACTGCTATTTTCTTCAACAGCTGTTTTTCCATTTATCCAAAGAACGTGTGTTCTCAGAAGAACGATCAAGGTTTTACGCTGCAGAGATAATCTTAGCAGTGAAGTACCTCCACGATCAGAAGGTTGTCTACAGAGATCTCAAGGTAAGTTATCTATTATCTTGAAATCTACTTGGTTCCATCCTGGTTCTCAGTGACCGTGTTTTCTTTTTTCTCTTGCAGCTTGAGAATTTGCTTCTGGATTCAGAAGGTCATATTAAGATTACGGATTTTGGTTTGTGTAAAGAAGACATAACATACGAGTCAAAAACTCACACATTCTGTGGAACTCCAGAGTATCTTGCCCCTGAGGTAAGTTCTCAAATTCTGTCTGTGGTTGAGTTTACTGTTTCATTACAAGCCATCCCTCTCCTTTCGTACCCTAGTAATAGTTCTATACCAGATTGTTTCTTTGCTAAATAAAAAAGGACCTGTTTTTAGGCAAACATAAGCAGAGTGTACAATCATATGGAATAAAGCTGTTCAGTGCCCTTCAGTGTACCATCAGATCCAAGTGTATTTTCGAGAGTCAGATTAATCTTATTACTGATATGCAAAAGATCAGTTTTATTGTTAATTGTTTCAAATCTCTATAAACTTCACAGAACAATACTAAGCTACACATATTTTAACCTTTTTTAACCTCTTTACTCCTGTAAGTGATTGATATGTTACTTCATGCAGCCATTTCAATACATTATTTGGTAAAAAAGTGAGGAAAGTGAATAGTTTATCAAGTGTAGGATTTTTAGGTGATCAAAAATCAGCCTGTTCGCATTATTTAAGAAAGAATAGTTTAATTGGCATCAGATCTTGCGTCGACACAATTCTGCCCTCCTTTGCAGCCATGATCTGGCTTGTTACACAACAGTTTTTGTTAAAGAAGAAACATTGCATGACAAGGTGGACCATGGCTGCAATAGGAGGGCAGAAATGTTGGGGCTCAATAAGAAGGGTATATCTTTGAAGTAACTGGTAAGTATGGTTTGTTTGATAGTGATTTCTTCTTTCTTTTTTTTTTAACCTGTTTCATAAAATAAATAGCTTCCTGGCCAAGACCCAAAGCACTTCTATTTATTTTCATTTAGTTTGATTTCTTGGCCAAAATTTACTGTTTCAGGTGTTAGAGGACAATGACTATGGCCGAGCAGTGGATTGGTGGGGAGTAGGCGTGGTCATGTATGAGATGATGTGTGGTCGTCTGCCCTTTTACAACAAAGATCATGAAGTCCTTTTTGAACTTATCTTGACAGTTAGTATTTAGATAGATATAATTATTAATTAAGAATTGTTAATTAATAGTTAATACTTTTAATTAAAATCATTATTTATAATGACGTAATTATTTTATTGGCATGGGATTCATTTCTTTAAAAAAAACTGTCTTCTTGGTGGAATTATAAAGCACTCAGTAGATCTACACAAAGGTCTTTTAAATCATCTATAAGAGATAAAAGTACTTCCTTCTTGCAAAGTTTGATGGGCAGCAGATCTTTCCTTCCAAGGTCTTTCCTAGAATAACAATGTGATAATAAATTGATATTTTATATCTTCAAAACATTGCCCCTAGAGTCCACAATGCATTCTGTTTGATGCAGAGCTTGAAAACAAATCTGTCCGGTTGTCCGGGACAATTAGACTTCCCCCTCGGACAAGTAACTCTCTCTCCATACTTGCCCAGAACAGGCAAGAGCCCATGCAAACCTAGATTGTCAGGAGCCCATGACCATGGTGTTTTCCAGTTTCTCTGTAGAAAACTAAACTCAGCATCGATAATCAAAGCTGTAGAAATTGTACGCTTTGTCACTGCCCATGTCAAAACCATTAATTCTGGGTGTTATAAATTTCTCGTGCTTCTCTTCAGGATGATTTCTTGGAGCTAGACAAGATTCTGGTGAAAATTCATGGCATTGAACACGATCTTGGACGTATTGAAAAATTTATTCAAGATGGGTTTATTACATTAAAACATGCCTGTCGTATGACTTCCATTTTTGGGTTCATGAAGTATTGATCAGTTTGAAAACTTTGTGCAAGCGGGCAAGCAAAATTTGAGAGTCACTTGCCCAATGGAAAGCTGGATTTCAGATATTTTCCAGGCCATGTGACGATAAACAGCTTTAACTCAGGAGTATCAGTGGTCGTTTGTCAAGTTCCATCAACCGGGTGTCAGTCGTTCCCTGGGAAACTTGATGTCAGCTGATGTTTCAACAAGCTGCATCCATTCTGTTTAGCTATTCAGATCCTAGCAATATGCAAAATGTTTCTCCAATGATACTGTTTTAAAATGGCTTTGTTCAACCCAATGGACTGCTCTTACACTGCATTTTTTAATCTTACCAGTGATAAATGATAGTTTCTATGGATTTTATTCCTTATAGTTTACAGTGCATGTTTATTTTTTGTGTGAACAATGTATTTGTAGGAAGATGTCAAGTTCCCTTCAAGGATGACAGACAGAGCAAGAAATGTTCTTGCAGGATTACTGGAGAAAAATCCCTCAAAAAGGTGACTGAAATCTAGTGGTAACTTTTTATGAATGGAACTAGTAAATATGTGCTATTGGCCAAGCTTGTTGAGTCAAGACAGCTACACATTGACAGAGTTTTTTTTGCATGTTTATTGACATCAATAAAACCCCAAAAACAAATAGGCCAATAACTATCCATCATGACCAAACAAGCTTGGTCAAGAAAGGATTTATTATTTGGCGGTTTTGTTTTGTTTTGCGGGTCAAAGTGGAAAATCCCAGCTGGCAGGATAGTCCCGTCATGCCCCTTTGAGTAGACAATCAGAACACAGGATTGTCCTCATCTTGCCTGCATGTGAAACCAGCCGTATAATAACAATATTTGAATTATTAATGTTAAGGTTAACTTTGGTATAAAACTTTGGATAACTGGCAACATCAAAAAAAACACTTTGTTTCTTTTTATAACAAAATGACAGATCAAGACAAATTTTAAGTTAAGTACAAGTAAACTTTGAAAAAATGGAATATTTTGTGTCAAAAGCCATTAGGTTTATCGGTTTCCTCTGGATGTGAGCAGTACAGTTGTGCACTTTGTATAGGCAATCACATGATTTCGAGTGCAACTTGGGATAAATCAGCACTCGTAAATTTTTCAAAGACTACAAATTGCACTCGCCCGTAAGCCATTAGGTTTATCGGTTTCCTCTGGATGTGAGCAGTAAAGTTGTGCACTTTGTATAGGCAATCACATGATTTCGAGTGCAATTTGGGATAAATCAGCACAAGTAAATTTTTCAAAGGCTAACCAAATTGCACAAGCCCGTAGGGCGAGTGCAATTTGTAGTCTTTGAAAAATTTACGAGTGCTGATTTAGCCCAAATTGCACGAGACAAATCATGTGATTACTTGTTAATAATATACATGCAAAAATTTAATTTCAACTTTCTGCACTCGATTTCAACTTTTTGCACTCAATTTCAATTTTCTGCACTGTTTGGGATTAATTGACGTGCTCTTAGCCAATGAGCATGCTGAAATTTTTGCGGTAATCAAATGGGTTTATTCAGCGCAATCTTGAATAAATAATCAACATTTACTATAATGGAAACTAACATACAAAGTGCTAATCCATACATCTTCCAGCAGGTGTTTATTTAATTATTATTTGTTATCACAAATTTGCACCTAGCTATATGTGGCACTCATTTTTCACTTTCTTCTGAGAGCTCAATATGTAATGAAATACTGTTTATTATGATAATCGAGTGGTCTGCCAAGTGGTAACAAATCTAAAAAAAAATGATATCACACATGTCTGTCGTCACTTGTTTTTATTATCTGTTACCACTTAGTATTTCACTGTCATCATTCAAAGAGACATTAATTTTTTTGTATCTCTGCATGACCATGTAATATCTCCTTTATCTTGTGTTTGAGATATTACATCAGACACCAATTGATTTATTTTCAGACTAGGTGGTGGTCCAGATGATGCAAAAGAGGTGATGAAGCACCCATTTTTTACCACAGTTAGATGGGATGACATCTACAGCAAAAAGGTTATAAGATTGATGCTAAAAAGTTGAGGGTTTGCATGATCTGGATCAGGATTTGTCATCCAACATCACTCAGATCATAGCGCTCAAAACAACTGATGAATCCTAATCCTGAGTGCATTATGATTCTTGTGATCTTAGATTGTAAATCCATATCTGGATCATCCCGAAGAGTTGCACCCTGAGTGAATGCCTACGAAGTGACTATTCAGCTGTTGCTTTTTCATGCAAAATTTTCTCATCTGATGCACTGCTCAGTTTTCCAGAGTCTTGATTTGCTGATGAATTTTTATTGAACCTTGTAGATGTTAGTGTGGTACATATATATATGTTGTGGTTCAATTTTATCCTTGGTTCAAATGTTCTTTTCCTTTGTTTTTTGGTATGGTAATGTATGATACCAAGTTTAAAACAAAGGAAAATAAGATTTGAACCAAGGATAAAATTGAACCACAATATATACATGTTCACCACTTTTGTCTTCAAGGTCCCACCACCATTTAAACCAGTGATAAGGTCTGACACAGATGTTTCAAACTTTGATGAAGACTTCACAAATGAACCTGTCAGATTAACACCACCAGAAGGTACTGCTTCAAAACGATTGTCATGATAATTAGTAACTACAAAATACCTATTATAATGATTTTGTTTTTGGTTGTACAGAAATGAAAACAATTAGAGTAAAATGTGCAGGCAAGACGTTTGTTTGGCAGCTTTGTACACAATCCAAATTGTGCAAGTCAGGAAATGATGTCATTAATATCCTCAATAGTGAGCATATGGAAAATACACCACTATGGTGCCAAATGTAGTTTCGTATGAATTTTAGGAGTGATGTAATTTCCAGTAAAACACTCAGTGTATAATGATATAAGGATATAGAATCTGTACAACACCAGATTTTCAAGACAAGTATGTATGAAAAATAAAGCTTTTGGTGCTCACCAAAATTGTGATTACTGTAATAATGGTAATATTATTGCTGTTACTATCATTAGGATTATGATTCATATTTATTATCTTTTTGATGTATTATGTTAGAGCTTAACTCATTCCCTCCTGGAATGTTTTGCAAAAAAACGGCTTCTGGAGCTATTTGGATAGTTTCCTACTCACCGTTTGCCCCCAAAATACTGAAACTTGCCCAATTATTGCTTAAAAATCAACCAGTAAACAAGTCGTCATACAAGAAGGTAAATTACAACGTCTGAAGTTCCGGCGTGCGCAGAAAGCAAAATTTCGACTTTTACTTTTTGCTCCCTCTCCTTGCTGCTTATTTTGTTTTTTCGCCCCGTTTTTTCTTGATTTTGCTGGGTATTTAGTAAGCATTGGTTCAGTGGGAAGTATTTTCACAAAATCTCAAAGGATGGTGAAATTCTTTTGAACAAGGTCTGGGTGGAGCTCTTCATTGAAATTTTCTTGTCGAGGCTACATGATTTTTTGCGTGTTTCTCTGGTCTGTTTGACTGAATCATGCTGATTTGGGTATGGTTTGAAAGATCTTTTCCTGCTGAACAAGTTACCTGTCAGACTGTTTAAACTGATGATTTCTCAAGCGGTACAAGGGTCGTGGTTTGGCACAGGTGGTTATGGGCAGTTCAGGGGGCAAATGGGTTAAGAATAGAATATTTAATCAGTGGTGATTGTTCTGTGCATGTATATCATCCTTGGTGGGGCCCCATTTTTAATTGTGAGGCACTGCATCACGCTGTTTTGTGACATTTTAGGACACCTTGCCAATATAGCTGAAGAGGAAGAATTGGAAGCATTTCAACAGTTTTCCTACACACCTGAGAAAGTGTCAGAACTGAAGTCATGACGGACCAACACAGATTTGTTCCAGTTGCTGCAGTATGGTTCATGTCACTTGCTGCCAAATTAATTCTGGCATTTTCCTAAGTTTATTGTAATCTTTCATGTTTATTTTCTGGAGTTATTGTTTTTATTATTATCTCCTCCTTAGCAGTGGCCTGTGATCTTTGCTTATGTGCTCCCTTTCAAGTCAAAGACCTCAGACAGGAAGAACTCTTCACAATACCAGCAGTTTTTAGTAATGTGGACTTTTGAAGGGTAATGATGCTAAGTCATATTCCAAGTTGTTCAAGCTTCTTTAGGATAGAACCAAAGGCTCCAATAACTACTGGGATAACTATTATTATTATTATTATTATTATTATTATTATTATTATAAACATTTTGAGTGCTATTAACTGCTTCCTTCTGTCTCCTAGAACTGTGGCCAAACCCTGGTCCTGAGGTACCAGTGGAGTTTCTTATTTGATGGACAGAAACCTTCTCAGTATGTGCACTGTTCCCATGAGATCTTTTGCAGCATGTTAGTGTTGCTGGCTCCAGGGATCTTTCCTAAATTCTGGTCCATTCCCTCTCTAATAAGTCCCAGTGCACCAACAATAACCGGCACGGTCTCTGTCCTCATTCCCCACATTCTTGTAGTTTCCGTTTCAAGATCTTTGTATCTTTAAAGCTTTTCAATGACTTTCGTTGAGGTGTTTTGGTTGGATGGTACCATTACATCTATAAGTTTGCAACAGTGGTTGGCATGGTCCTTGATATCAGGCTTATTTGCTGACAGTTCTCTATCAGTATGTATCTGCATATCCCAGAGAACTGTGACTTCTTCGTCTTTGGTTACCGTCTTGGGCTTTGTTCATATTCATTATTATTATTATTATTATTATTATTATTATTATTATTATTATTATTATTAAGCTCTAATACTATTAGAAAAAGGTGTTAACTCTGGTTTTCATTGGCTCTGGGCAATAACCAGTTGCCAAGGATAACAAAGAAGCATCCTTCATTTTCTTTGCCTTCATTTTCTTCATTCTCTCCCCTTCTGTCTACATCTCCAGCACTTTTCTTTTTAATTTTATTATACATTTAACTATTACTATTTCTATTACCATAATACTATTGAAATTCCTATCACTAATACTTGCATTGTTAGTGTTAGTGTCCTGGTGTATTCATTTTTGAACTGCCCAACTTACAATTCAGTAGGAAGATAGACCACTATCATAAATGGCAGCCAATTTATTATTCTTTTGTATGTATGTTAATTAGACCCACTGGCCTCATTGTGGGACAAAAATGCTATTGAATTTTGCACTTCCTGGCGAGGCCAGAATGGCTAATTAATGAAAACAAAAGAATAGTAAATCGGCCACAGTTTATGAAAGTGGTCTATAATATGCATGTAACAATTGAAATTACAAAATTACCGAGACGTCATGTAGTAAGTTTTTCAATTGAAAATAGCAAGCTAGAATAGCTTAGCCACAGTGTATTTTCTAAATCAGTTGTCAAAGATTCAGAGTGGTGGAAACTTGTTCTTGATTAGCATGTATGTGTATTAACACAAAACCCAGTGTTCATGGGAGAATTATTATTTCTTACAAATTTATTTTTGATATGCGTTTTTCATTTCTGTCTTAAATGTAATGTCAAAAAAACTGGAAATTAGGAAGTAAAACATTTCAATTTAAAATGGCTAGTTTACACTTTCATAAAATGCTTCCATTTACTTAGATCAAAAAAATGATGGGATTGTACGATATGTGTCTGCTTCTAAGGTGTTGAAGCATGGTAAACTTGTTTCTCGAGTTGCCAATATTACTCCTGTGTATCATTCTACAATTGTGATAACAGTTTTGAAGACCACTATTTTTATGGAAATGTGTTGAAACATTGCCTTATTTTTGTGGTTAGTACATGGCAGGGTTTAGAACCCACATAACGTTCTGGGGCATGAGCAGAACATGACCTTCCAGCAAGTTGAAAGGATTCCACATATTTTCAATAAAATAAGACAATAGGAAGTCATTATTTTTCGTTTAAATGCTCTAACCATCCTGATTTTTTGGGCTCAATAGATTTTGTATTAAGTATCTTTTATAGAAGAGCATCTTAATCAATATTTGTATTCAGACTTTGCTTGGTATATAATTGAAATGAATATTAGTGAACTTATGTATCATGGTACTGTTACATATGGTTTGTTGTGGTGTGTGATAATACTGAAAAATCAATCTACCAGTTACTGGTAATTTTGATACCATATCGTGAGGCATTTTAATAAAAATTTACTTGTTTAGTCTCGTACTTTTTAATCTTGAACATTACATGTAAATAAAAACGAGTTTAGGGCCAATTAAACTTGGAACCATGATGATGACGGGTTATTACCCGTCAGTCATTTACTCCTTGTAATCAAGTAACGCCTTTCATAATAGTTATTAAAGGAGCTCTACAGCCAAACCTAATAACCCCAGAAGAAGATACTAGACAGGAGTGTCAAAACATTAGGTCGATGAATTGTAGTTTTTAAAGTTACATAATTTCATGATCTCAAGCCAGTGTAGCATCAAACTATGTCCCATCGTCCACTATTCAAACATTGAGAGATGTATAATTTTTTTGGCAGTGTCATAGGCAAACTTGGAAAAAGCAAATACAAACGTTTTTGGCCAACATGCTGTAAGCCCCAATCATTATTGAGATACAAATTCTCCTTTATGCTTTCCATGCATTTTTTAGAAACAGCAAAGAGAATGTACATTGGTGTTAAAGAATATTATTGGTGATGATTCTTGCCCTTTATTACTATGCATTGATATCACTGCGAGAAATTGAATGTGGATCCTATCATGCCTTGAAAGCTTTACAATTTTTTTGCCCTCTGATAACTGAAACAAGGAGATGATTGGATATTTTTTGCTCAAGCATCTGAGCGGGCTGGAATCCTAAATCCTCACATTTGATTGGCTAATCATGCGTGCATGACTTGTCCAGCTTTTTATGGTAAGTCACTGCACACCTAAATGGTTAAAACATTTAGCATTCCATGATGGATGACTTTCTCACCAACACTGGTCTTTCATTTGAATTAATTCAAGTCTTGTTCACAGTTGAACATTTTTTCAAACCCTCTGATGGACAGAGCACTAATTATACAGTGGCTTGTTAACAATACTGGTATATCAACAAAATGTTCGGTCCAAAAAACCCATTATTAACCAAATTGTTAGTTGGAATGTTTTGCTATATGTAGCTAACAAGCATTGGCAAACAATGTTACAACTTTTGGTAATAGCTTTAGGGGAAGTGTACACTAACTCAACAAAAGATCACAGAATACATTCAAAATGGTACCCTGGAAGCCCTTTTATCATGACATCTGATAATTTTTACACCTACTGTCAACACAAGTTGATGAAATTGAATTGGACCCAGTGCAAGGCTTGCACACATAAAAAAGTCCTGAAGTTGAAGGTTCAGGTATTTGCAATTTTGAGTATACATGTATACAGTTAGGGATTCTGTTCAAACACACAGTGAATCTGTTCTGTCTTGATTCACTATTCTTGTTTGTAAAAATTACAAGTTGAAGGGTTTCTGTCCTTTCAAGTGCAGTTCCAGTATGTTTTTGCAAGACAACACACAAAGGTTTTCACTTGGACTTAAGTCTGCTTGCGTTGCACATCCAGTAAAGAATCCTTGACCAACATCAATGCTGCTCCTTTCAATGCCATTGTTTTTTGTGTCATTGGGATGAAAACATGGATGCACTGCCACCTCACAAGAACTTGTAGTAGGTATATCTATTCCTTGGGTTTGTTCAGGCTTGCTAAGTCTGCCATACTCACTTCAGCTGAGCCTCTCTTAGATGCCTTTTGCTGCAAAAAGGAAAATTCAAGAAAATGTTATCATTTAATAATTTGAATTGATCTAATGTGATATCAAATCTACTGCATCTTAACTGATTTTGTCTTTCTCCACATACATGTTATTGTAGTAGTTTTATCTCGGTCATTGCTAAAGCTACATTTCAGATGAAGCTTTCTTAGTGAAAGCCACACAAGTACACTTTCTTAAATGTTACAAAGCAATTTGGAATCAGATCAATGAAAAATCCTTAGTTTGAGAAACTGCTTGTTTCTCATCATCTGTTTGCTCAAAACTGCTTTGACAAGGTTGGGAGTAGTCACGTATTGATCACCGTTTTCAGTAGAAGGCTGACAGAATTCCAGTTGACAGGGAGTCAGTTGGCCTTCATGCCATGAGTCAGTAAAATGCAAGGCTGACTGTGTGCATGTACCTGTGATTCGTGTGGCTTCCAACCGATCATGTAATGCACAAAGAAAGTTGCTGGAATACCTCCATCTTCAAGCCCATACATCTCTGGAGTAAAGAATATATCACTGATGGAATGCCGAGTTCTCATAAATAGTATACATGTAGTACTATAGTGTAGTTCATGTGAAGTGTCTCAAGATCCATTGACTTATTTATCAAGTTTTAGCTTCTTTTTGGTTTTGCCTGATCTGCTTTCAGTCACTGAATTTTTGGTGGCCCAAAAAACTAGCTAAAAATGTCCACAGCCGATCAACAAAGAGTGCATACCTTATTTCACCTTAAACAGTAGAAAGGACACTGAAGCTTTTCCACTTTACAAATACATATATATTATTTACCGGGTGGAAGGTCCGTCTGGGAAAAAACTGTGCCTGAGGTCATGAGTATTGCCGAAGGCCAATGGCAGTATTTAAGACCAAGGGCACAGTTTTTTCCTATATGGAGCGACCTTGCCTGGTAAATAACTTATTTAATTTTTGGATGTTTCCTATTCAGAGTAAGAAAAGAGATGGGAAATTGCTACAACACAGAAAAAAATCTGGCCTGTGGGCCATAGCATAAAAAGCTGGGCCGCTCATGTGCACATGACTAGCCAATCAAGTTTGAGGATTTAGGATTCCAGCCCGCTCAGATGCTTTAGAAAAAAATAAGCTGTACTATGTTACAGTTTTGAACTAAATAAATTATTTGCAGAGTATGTTGTTTACCTTGATAAATTGATGAAGCTGCCAAGATTGTGTCTCTGTGGAGCAATGTCTTCCTATTCCATGCAGCATTGTTTTCCCCCATACCTGCAATCAAGCCAAGTTCCAAAGTTGGTCAAAATTTAAGATCAGACTGTGCAACTGTACATCTCAACAAACAAGGGTTATGATCTTCTGGTAAATAGAACAAAATCAGCAGCTGTATATTGTTCTCAAAATGCCCTTAAATGGCAGCACCTGTAGATAGTAGATGACAACTAGGAACAACACTGATGAAAACAACTGTCTGCAACATTATTTCAGTTTCTTAGTGACAACAAGAAATCAGTTTTGGTCACCTTTAAGATCTCGCATAAGTTCAAAGATGCTTGGATAACCAACTGTGATATCATCAAAATCCTGAAATGGAGTTAATATCCAGAGTACAAATAATCACAACAAACAAAAAAAGAGCCATTTGTAACACAAATCAACAGCTGAAGACAGGAAAGATCTGAAAAGGGAAAAACTCACCACAGTTGTGAGAGAGAAGCCATGCCTAGTAAGCAGATTACCAATATCTCTGACTTCAGCAAATGGTGAAATATGAGGGGCAAATCCCTGAAAGAAACAGTAGAGATTTGAAAATATTAGCGTTACTGCACAGTTAATGAAAATATTTACTAAAATTAATTTCTATTCCTTTAGTGAACCCACAACCCTCCAATAGTTTGGACACTCAACCACTAAGCTACAGGAAACTCAGGGGAGCATTGGCATTAAATTAGTTTCATGGAACAAGCATACTGCTAGGATTAGAATTATGAATGGCATGCAAAGAAGCGATGATGGTGCATGCTGACCCTGCTACAGTTTAATCTTTGGGTTTGTGTAATTAGTTTCAAGCAAGTAAATAAAAGTGCACAGAATGTGACTTCATGGCTACAGTAAAAACCTGCAACTAAGAACCTACATTTTTGGGAAGTAGCCTAAACAGGCTCTTATATAAATGGTAAGTTAACACAATTTTAGGCTACTTAGGTTCTTAAAATGGGTTCTTAATTCTGTGGTTATCTTCATATTGCTGTGTAAATTTACATAATGTCTTGCACTCTTTTATTTAAAAAAAAAACTCATTTTTACAGTAGAGAGAATCTGTTTCTTCAAATAGGATTCTTGCATTGCAGCTGTAATGTACTAAATATGATTTTAGAAGATAAGAACTTGTTTTCAATTTCTAGGCTAAATTGGTTCTATGTTTATAGGGAGTATAAAATCCAATTCTACAGCCAACTTCTCTAAAATAAGCTACAGACCATCATTACCCACCCCTTCCCTCTCAGTTTCAGCAAGTTGCAGTGCTGATCTTAGCTGGTAGAGTGTTTCTCCTCCAAACATGGCTCCAATGAATACTCCATCTTCCTTCAAACACCGAAGAATCTAGCAGAAGCAAAGAACATTTCTGCTTGTCAAACACTGCAAACATCTTATCATCAGCAAACTCAAAAAGGTACTCAGATTAACTCTAAATTCCCAATGTCAAATTCTCCTACAGTAAGTGGTTCCCACACTACACTGTAATACAGTACCAGTCAGGAGACTGTGTTAAAATATCAATGTACTTCTTACTGATGATCATTTCATATATTCTTGTTATCTGCCTTCACAACTGTAAAATTTCTCATGGCCAGAAGTTTAATACTAATCACTGCTGAGACTTATTTTCATAACAACATAAACAATATTATCTGCAAGGAATATTATTTTGATAAACATACTTGTTGAAATGTTCCAGGTAAGTCATTTACCCAATGAAGGCTGGAAATGGAAGACAATAGAAATGAACATGGTAAATTCAGTTTCCCTGACCTGAAAATAATACACAGTTAGCAATGCATGATGATAGTCAACGAGTATGAACAAGGCAAGTCACAGATTGAAATCACACCTTAAGCTACTGATGACAAGGTCAAAGGAATTTTCTTTGAAGGGTAAAAACTCTTCATCTACAATAAGTTTCAGGACTGGTACTTCACAGGTCTGGCATTGATCCTGAGTAAAAAGGAGAAAGAGCAAAAAAATAATCAAGATACAGGGTTTTCAATAAGAATTGTAATGAAACAGGAGAATATTCTGAAAGTGCTTCACATCTTAATTTAAAACTAGCTCAGGCCATTTAAATTTGCCTGGAGATTTCTTTATAGTAGCCAGAGAATTCTCCTATCTCTGATACCCCATGAACACCCTGATGATATAATGTTTAACATGTGAAATTCTACTTTTACTTTGTTTGTATGTATAAACTTGCAATTTAATACCAACCAACATTTTCTCTGCCATGTCACACAAAACCAAGGTACCTACTTGATCCTAAAAAATATAATGAAAACAAATTAGCTATAAGAATAATACCCTGGAATCCTCAAGGCAAAAGGGAAAAAAAGGACCCTTGTACCTTCTTCTTCTTTATTTTAACGTTACAGAGCTTTTGCCCACAATTAGCAAGGGCTATTCAAGGCAAGCAAAAGAGGAAAAGACAATTGAAAAGTCACAATTTATAGTCTCTACAGAACAAACATAGAAGCAATCAAGTTTGTGTGGTTTATAGGCAGAATGATACCGGGAGATAAGAATGACAAGGGCTGCCAAAACATACGGGGAAATATCAGTGCTGCAGGGAAGACCTAAAATATGATCAGTTAGTTGGGTGAAGATTTTGTGGTTCAATTTTATCCTTACTTTAAATTTTATTTTCCTTTGCTTCAAACTCATTATCACACATTACCATACCAAAGCAACAAAGGCAAATAAAAAGTAAACCAAGGAAAAAATTGAACTACAACAACAACAAGATAAACTTGCTGGATTTTCTGGGCATCGTCTTTTTCACAGAACCATGGGGCTAAACTATTGAGTAGTTAAATAAGGATTATTAATTCATGATAGCTGTGCAAAAATTATTCAATGAACTAAATAACCTGCAACAAGCACTTGCTGCCATATCATTGTTGCCTGGCAAAGTATGGAAGTTCTGTGCACCACTTGGTGCAAGGAAGTAAGTTGACTAAAATTTAATATGGACATTGTGTGGCTGTGTGGTATGCGCCAAAAAAGCTTGTTCCAATTTTTTTTCCCATCTTAGTGTAAATACACTGTTCATCAAAATGATCTGCTGTTATAAAAGATAAGTTTACAGATCCAAATTATCATGTACCAACCTTTGTCAAGTATTTTGAAATATGTCCCCTTCCACAGCCAAGATCCAGTGCAAGAGGGAAGAATCTGGTAGAACAAAATTTGGACGTAAACTTTATAATTATTATATCCAACTAATATTTGATGTTCACTTCAAGGAAAATTCAAAGCTCACAGGCCACTTGTTTTAATGATATATGTCGCAGGAAATTCTTACTTTTTGTTACATTTATTTCGAACTAGGTATTTTTTTAAAGATAACTTCTTTCAGAGGTTTACACTGTAACACTGAAGTTTGTATTAATAAAATTACCTGCATGTAGTTAAAAATAAAACAAACTAAATAAAAATGACCTGCAACAGATACCTTACCATGTATGTCACTATACAGTCTACCTTACTTATATGATATTCACCTTGCAATATCTGTAACTCTGTCCACCATCCTATCACCAATCTGAAAAAAAGGTTTAAAAGTAAGCAGAAGATTGAGATGAATATGGGTTCCATACCCACAATCACATTGTTGCATCCCCACACAGACACAAAACCCATACCCACATCCCAGAAAGCCAGAATACCACCAAATAGGTGGCAGGTGGAGTGGAATTGATCCCAATGCAATTGTTACAGAAGCTCGAAAACACTGTTACTCTAATTCATCGCCAAATTCCACCATTCCAGCAACGGTTGACTGAAACGGTATTTACATGTAAGTTGAGCTTGTAAGCCACTGGTAATTAAAACAACTTATTGTGACAACGTTGAATCTACAACTGGGATCAGCTTTTGAAGGAAAGCACGGTTGTTTTTATGACTTGCCTCATCCTTTAGATAATCATACACGGCAACGTCTTCAGCCAGAGCCGCTCTGTTTTTCTGCCGTCTCTTCGCTTTCCTATCAAAAACATTCATGATCGCTTCATTTTGCGTCCTTGAACTGAACAACCTCCCAAATCTAGGCTGCAGTAGAAGGGACGCAACTCTCCTACAAGCCATTTTACTAGCCAACACAGTTTTAAATCGAAGCAGATACGAGTTGTTTTTGCCGTAAAGAAAACCATATCGTCAAGCATATCCAGCCGCCATGATGGACGGGCACGATAAAGTGGGCTGAGGCGAGTAGCTTGGTAACCATCTTTTCTAGGTGGTTACCAAATTTTGGCGGGAAAAAAGAAAACTTTATTTACGATTATGTTCGAAGAAAAAGTGACTTCGCTAAAAAACTATATTCACGATAAGACACAAGGTAAATGTTCTCCTCCATGGAATTGGATTTTCATAAAACTAGCATCATTGCTCTCCCGTTATCCTTCTGGAATAACTAGAGCCATTATTTTGGCGGAAATACAGCAATCTTGGATTCAATACAGTCAATACCATGGGCGTCTCGATGGACAGAAAACACGAGGAAAGATTTCTGTAGATTCAGTGTATGAAAGCAGACATATAGGCTACGAATCGATCCTTGAAGCCACTGTGGAAAGTATCCAGTCTGTGCCAGGCACACTGACCAGAATCGCCATTCTGCAAGATTGCATTAATGATAATAACTGTAAACTAGGTCGAAATACTGTTGGTATGTACTTAAATCAAAAGCTCTATCAAGTACAAGAATCGTTCTTGTTAAAACGTACCTTGAGGTTTACGAGTTGTCGTCTGGTTCAAGGCCAAGGTGTGTCGTCCTCTCGCCAGAAACTTCGTCTTCTTCCCACAGAAAACTTCTTAATACTTCTTAGCGAGAATGAAGAACCGAAGTTGGAAAAAGCGTGCACACTTGAAGGAATTGGTGACAACTCATACCCTCACTACAGCCACAATGTCAAGGTCGAAGTTGCAGATTTAGGAACTGAAGAAACGGTTCATTTCCCAAATGGACAAACAAGCATTAAAAGATGCATTAAAGTTGTGGATTCCGAGGGAGTTCATGCAACTTTGATCTTATGGGATGAACAGCTCCCCCTTGGTAGTTTATTTAAAGAAGGGGATACGTTAATTATACAGCAGCCTTTCGTTATTCCAAACCAAGCTGAAATGTTCTATTTGGAGTATGGTCCTGCATCAGTGATCTTCTGCATAACACATGACCCTGTAATTGAAATAGTCCCCAGTCAAGCCTCCCAGATCCACTCCACCCCTGTTAGTGTACTTAAGGACAGTTCAGGAATGTTAGACTACTCTACCTTCCCAGACCAGATCTTCTTTGCTGACATCAGACCACAAATATCAAGGGCTACAATATTCTGCATCATAAAGGACATCTCTTCAGTTGTACCTTTTACAGAAGACCATGTCTCAGGACACAAATTTACTCTCACCACCCAGGACAGAACAGGTTGTCAGTCCATCACAGTGTATGATGACACAAAAAGTTGCTACCATTCTCTTTACACTGGCCAGGGTATTTTGTTGGAAAATTTACATACATCAGGTAACACACTGATTTCCACAGTACCTGTTTGAATTTTTTTTATTACATACAACTATTTGTTTAATCCAAAATCGCACTTCTAGGGGATTGATCAGTTCTTTGAATTTTTGAATATTAGCCTTAAACTTTACTTTACATATGTTGTAGGGACAAGTTGATTAATCAGGTTGTCAAGGGTTTTTAGCTAGACAGTGTGATAAAAAATAGAGCTTAACATTTCACTATAAATCCTTACCACCCATGTTACAATACAAAATCTCTTTGGCAGTCTCAGTGCATTGCTTACAGTACCAGGAGGGAGCATATGTCAGAATCTCAACCAAGTCCATCTTTGGTCATTGTATCAATACACTACATGTTAAAGACAGGACAACATAGCAAAAGTACGATGATTCATAGAATACTCAATGACAGAGCACATGATGACACAACAATGCTTCAAGTTAATTTGGGAATTGGTGACAAAAAACATGTCGTACAACATGTCACATCCATCATTTCCTTGCATTCCCATTTCCTCTATTCTTCAGGGCACATTGATATTTCAAGGAGAGAACTGGAGGCTACCACTTAAAACTGTATGGGCTAATAATAAAACTTAATGAGGGTGAACAGTGGCTATTGAAAATTCATTGACTAAAAACATAGTGTAAGACCAAGAGGAAGTTAAATATGTCTACAACCAATCACCCAGGAGTGTGTATTTAACCCTTTAAGCCCCAATAGTGTCTTTATAGATTTTACTCGTTACAGGGAGACCCCTTGAGGCTTAAAGGGTTAAAAACTATCTCCTTAACTGAGTGACTCTGATTTAAAATTTTCCCCTTTGTTTCACAAGCATTTCCATGGAAGAGGAGTCTAACAGTTCATAAAAAGTCTCTTTGGGCTTTATTCCAGGTACCCCTTCCATAATAATAATAATAATAATAATAATACTTTTCATAATCAAATTCCCAATGATCAAAGCACTGTCTTGTGTTTTGGCATCTGCAAACCTGATTAATGCCACAATGAAATTGCAATCAAAATTATACATGTACCACTATTCACTTCTTTTAAAATTTGTTCTTGACTAATTTCACAGGCAGCAGCTCAAGCAGTTCCCTTGTTTTAGAGGTGCACCAAAAAGGAAAGATTTGGAATGTTAGTGCCATGTCAGGATGGCTAACTACTAAGTGTGTATCATCTCCCATAACTGTTAAAGATATCAAACAGTATGGCAACTGTGTTTGCAAAGCTGTTATCACAAAAGTTAACAATGTGGGAGGGAATCCAGTCACCAGAGTGCATGTGTCATGTCACTCTGAAGTACAGTGTTATTCAGGACATTTCTCTTGTCAAAAATGTGGTGTTACACATTTGAATGAAATGCTGAACAAGCATAGACAGCAGGTGATATATTGAAATTAATACTTACTTTAAAAATCATAACACTATTATAATGCTTATAAAATATGTTGATAATAGTTTAATGTACTGGTGTACGTTTCTTTTCAGTTGTGGCTCTGTTAGTAATGTGTCATGATGTGATATTGTGGAAGTGATTTTTATACAGTGGCAAGGGATGCGTTTTTGTAATTGTTTGCCAAGTTCTCTCATGAGTGTCTCCTAAAAAATATGTCACAAGAGGCACTGAGAATAGGGGCATGCAATCCTCCTCCGGCACCCTGCAGCAGAGGACCTTTGACCATCAATCATAATAGTGTTCTCCATTTTGCAAGTCATATGATCAAATCATCTTGCTTTCTTCTTTTGCCAGAATTCCCCATCAATGTATTGGATGTGGCGGAATAATTTATCACTTGAAATCCATGATTCACATGGAAGTATGGATGTATGCTTAACAGATCAAGCAGCTGAGCACTTAATACAAATGAATGTGCCGCAGTTTGCCTCATTGCTCAAGAATTCTCAGGAGCAAGTCCTTGAGTCTTTGTTAGCACAAGAATTCATATTTGGGATTTCCTGTTTTGGAGGAAGATGCCGCATTGATGCCATTTGCCCTACAAATTAACAAGGTGTGACGAAACTAATGTGGTTTATCTAGAAACCACAAGGGCTGACCGAAATAGTTTACGTGTCTGCGGTATCTATTACCGGAAATAGTTTAGATTTTTCACTAGCCACTCCTAGCACATGTATTACTTGTTTTTCTATCTGCTCCACATTATTATTAAACGTCGTTTGCTAAAGAAAGTCTCTCGCGTGTTGTTACATGGTGGCAGCGAGTGGAGAGCTATAGTGGTACAATATTACACATAGTTTCTCATCAACGCAAGAGTTAAAAGAATGGCATCGGGATACTCCCTACCACCTCCAGCGCACCTCGAGATTCATGACTCGAACGCTGCGGAAAAGTGGAAAAAGTTCCTGTTAGCATGGGAAAACTACGCTCTCGCCACAGAGCTCAGCGAGAAGTCCCAGCCAGTACAAGTAGCCACACTCTTGACAGTGATAGGCGAAGAAGCAAGAGAGGTGTACTCGACCTTCAACGACTGGGTAAACGAGGGAGACGACAAGAAAATCGGACCAGTACTAAAGAAACTAGGAGATTACTGCGAACCGCGCAAGAACATTCCCTTCGAAAGATATCGCTTCAACCGACGTATTCAAGAGCCAGGAGAGACTTACGACCAGTATCGCACGGCACTTCGAAAGTTAGCCGAGGGTTGCAATTTTGCAACAATAACTCCCGAAGAAATACTTCGCGACCGCCTGTTGTTTGGAATTCGTGAACCCAAACTCAGAGAGAGATTGTTAAGAGAGACAACATTAACACTCGCCAAAACAGACGAAATCTGCAGGGCATCCGAGAGCACGACTGCTCAGATGAAACTTATGGAAAAAGAAGAGAATCCATCAAGCACCGTAAATGCAGTCAGAGAAAAAAGCAAGAACCTTAAAGTGCCAAGAAAACGAAATCTCAAAGGCAAGGACTCCCAACACGGAAAGCCCAAAGAATGTGAGAGGTGTGGCTCTGTTCATGATTACGCAAAGAAAGAACAATGTCCGGCTTTCGGCAAGACGTGTTTGAAGTGTGGTAAACTATCGCATTTTGCAGCTAAATGTCGCAGTAAGAAACGAGACAACAACACTCGCACGTTTGTTAGAGCTGTCGACGACGATGTCAGCGAATCCGAGGTATTCTACGCCGACATGATATCAGCAGTAGATCTGGATGATTCCCAACTCGTGACACTAAAACTGGAGTCTGGCAATTATCTGCGGTTTCAACCGGACACTGGAGCACAGTGCAACGTAATTCCGGTAAGCCTCTACAAGAAAGCCACAAAAGACCACAAATTGGAGCGCGTGACACCACTGAACACTCAACTCTCAGCCTACGGTGGTTCGAAGTTACAAGTTGTGGGCCAAGTTCGCATTACCGTGTGGCGTGACGACTACAGATGTCAGTTGGATTGTAAACTTGTTGACAACAACACAATCCGCCCCCTCCTTGGACGAAAAGCCTGTGTGGGCATGAAGATCATTACATACACTGACAATGATCAATTAAACAAACCACAAACAGGAAATGCCCCAGTGTACTCACTCGAAACGGCAGCAAAAGTAACGCAAGCGCCCATTACCAAAATGGCCCTGATTAAGAAATACCCGCAAGTTTTCGGCGAAGGTGTCGGAAAGCTGGCCGGTGAACACCATATTAGAATTGACAGCACCGTTAACCCTGTACAGCACGCACCGCGTCGCGTACCTGTGGCACTCAGAGCTAAAGTAAAAGAAACCTTAGAAGACTTGGAGAAACAGGAAATCATTGCACCCGTGACCTGTCCCACAGCATGGATAAGCTACATGGTAACTGTACCGAAGAAAAACGGAAAACTACGCGTATGCCTGGACCCCAGGGACCTCAACCGTGCCGTCCAACGCGAGCACTACCCTCTCCCAACAATTGAAGACATTGCTACTCGACTCCACGGCGCGAAAGTCTTCACAAAGCTCGATGTACGAAACGGATTCTGGCATGTGGCCCTTGATGCAGAGTCGTCCTACCTGACAACCTTTCACACCCCGTTTGGACGTTACCGTTGGCGACGCCTGCCTTTCGGTATCAGCTCAGCTCCTGAAGTCTTCCAACGCAAAATGCACGAGCTCATTGAAGGACTTTCAGGCATCGAAGTCGTGGCAGATGATTTTATCGCAATTGGTTGCGGAAACACAGTTGAAGAGGCCATTGATGACCACGACACAGTCCTGATTAGATTCCTGGAACGCTGCAAAGAGCGAGGCGTTAAGCTCAACACGGACAAGCTCAACCTCCGACTAACGGAAGTCCCGTTCATCGGACACGTCGCCACAGACAAAGGTCTATGTGTAGACCCCGCCAAAGTCCGGGCGATCAGCGAAATGCCCGCACCCACAGACAAGGCCGGAGTTCAGAGATTGCTGGGACTCGCACAGTATCTCAGCAAGTTCCTACCACGTCTGTCTGACATCACAAAGCCATTAAGAGAACTCACCCAGAAAGACGTACAGTGGACCTGGGAAACTGCCCAAGAAGAGGCATTGGTGGCGCTAAAGAATGCTGTCATGACTACCCCAGTCTTGCGCTACTACAACCTAGAGGAAGAAGTCACGCTCCAGTGTGACGCCTCTCAGTTTGGGTTAGGCGCCGCCCTATTACAAAACGGACAGCCGGTGGCCTACGCATCGCGTGCTCTTACAGATGCAGAAACTCGCTATGCCCAAATAGAAAAGGAACTGCTCGCAATCGTTTTTGCGTGCGAACGTTTTGAGCCGTATGTGTACGGCCGTGACGAAGTCCATGTGGAAAGCGACCACCAGCCCTTAGAGTCAATCTTTCTAAAGCCACTCCACTCAGCACCTAAGCGACTCCAGCGAATGTTGCTGAGACTCCAAAAGTACAGCCTTCGAGTGACTTACAAGAAAGGTCACGACATGTTTCTGGCCGACACCCTGAGCAGAGCTTTCCTCCCAGAGGTCAACGCCTGTGAGTTCACGCAAGAGCTCGAGGAAGTGGATCACACAGCCTCACTACCAGTCAGTGACGAGCGTTGGCAGCAGATCAGACATGCATCGGCAGATGATCCTGTGTTACAGCAGCTACGTGCTACTATACGCCGGGGATGGCCAGAAACCAGATCCGAAATTCCGGAATGTCTCTACCCCTACTTCGACATGAGAGATGTGCTGACTGTCCAGAACGAACTCGTCTTCAAAGGACAACTTCTCGTAGTACCAGCCTCCCTACGTAAGGAGCTTATGGCAGTGGTACACAGCTCGCATATTGGCGTTAAAGGGTGTATACGCAGAGCACGTGATACCCTCTACTGGCCCCGCATGGCAACCGAGCTACGAGAGTACATCTCGAAGTGTGACGTATGCCTAGCGCACCGCACCGGACAAGCCAAGGAAACACTCGTACAGCACGAAGTGGTGGCCCGTCCCTGGTCCAAAGTCGCCGCTGATCTTTGTGAGCTAGACAACCGCACACTCCTAGTCATCACTGACTACTACAGTAACTTCATAGAAGTTGCTCGACTCAACACCGCGACGTCACGCAACGTCATCAAAGAAATGAAAGCCGTATTTGCCAGGTATGGCATTCCAGACGTCCTCGTGACGGATAACGGTCCCCAGTTTGCATCCGCTGAATTCGCTGTCTTCGCGAAAACCTGGATGTTCAAACACAGTACATCATCACCCTACCATCCACAGTCAAATGGAAAGGCTGAGAACGCCGTGAAAACTGTGAAACGCCTGTTTACCAAGTGTAAAGAGTCTGGCCAATCAGAGTTCTTAGCACTGTTAGATTGGCGGAACACCCCGACTGAAGGAATTGGCACCAGCCCCGCCCAGCGTCTAATGGGACGTCGCTGCAAGACCCTCCTTCCTGTCGCCGGTACCCTGTTACAGCCTCGTTACTCAACAGAAGAGGAGACACGCGCGCTTATTGGCAACAAACAGCGGCAGCAGCACTACTACAACAAGCATGCAAGGCCGGCACTGCGACCAATCGGACAAGGTGAAACCGTGCGCATGAAACTACCTGGTCAGAAAACCTGGAGCGCTGGTACCTGCATGGCACAAGCTGGTCCGCGTAGCTACGATGTGAAAGTCGGTGAGACTGTATACCGTCGCAACCGCCGCCAGCTGATTCAGTCCAAAGAACCTCCCATTGTAGACTCCAGCGAGCCAGAACCTTCTACATCATGTGCAGAGACAAAACCTCAACACATTGAACTAGCCAATCAGCCGCCGACCCAAGCATCCAGCACCCCTGACTCACAACCTGTTAGTATACGCAAATCACAACGTACCCGCAGACCACCTGCTCACCTAAAGGACTTTGTCACCAAATGAACTATTAGTTCCTCTAAATACTTGTTGATTCGATCTTGATTTATTAGGAAACACATGTAGCTTACTTTCTTTATAGGAGGAAAGATGTGACGAAACTAATGTGGTTTATCTAGAAACCACAAGGGCTGACCGAAATAGTTTACGTGTCTGCGGTATCTATTACCGGAAATAGTTTAGATTTTTCACTAGCCACTCCTAGCACATGTATTACTTGTTTTTCTATCTGCTCCACATTATTATTAAACGTCGTTTGCTAAAGAAAGTCTCTCGCGTGTTGTTACACAAGGTACCAGTAATCTCTTCCTGTTTACTTGAAAGCTGTTAACATAGGAAAGGTTTAGTCTACATTGAAACTTTGCTAACATGGCCAACAACGCTTTTTTACAGCCGAGTACTTGCTACACTGTTCATATGAAATCACCTGTATCACTCAGCGGCCATTTTGGAGTCCGTGGAGAATAAATGCTTTGTCTCTGCCTTGTATTAATTTTGCCCGTCCAGCCTCACACTGAATGAGAGGTTAGATGGGCAACATCTTTTGTTTGGACACTGAGTGATATGGGTCTATAGAGTCACATCCAGGTTATAAATAAAATTAGTTTTTATTGTAATACACACACAGATTTGTACAACACAATTGACTATTGTAAAACCAAACCCAAAGTGATAATTACTTTAAAATTTAACCATTCACAGCAGATGCACAAAGTCCAATAAAACAATAAGAATGTAAAGCAAATTCATGTTGCCAGTAGAAAGTGCAGGGGAGTGGGTGCAACCTTGTTGCAATATTGGTTTTAGTGTTACTTCTCATTGGTTATTTATTATTATTTTCCTTTACAGCCACCCCTCAAATAAGGAATAAAAAAAATGAATGAATGAAGTTACGGAAGTTTCTTTAACCAATCACACATCAAAGTTACGTAAAATTGAAGAAAACTCAAAATGACTTTCAACAAAGAATTGAACACCACTCTATTCAATGTACTGCTACTTGGGCCTTCCGAGATAAGAAAATTGCTCGCTAATAAGTTATGAATGATTTGAAGAAGCTACAGATTCTTGTCACAGATGCTATTCTGAGCATCTAATAGCAATTGTGAAGACACATTTATCTACAAAGGCCAATTTACATGCTTCTCATTCTAATCTGCTCAACAAAATCTTTGCAAGCTCAGGAAGAGTGGTAGACATGAAGTGTCCTTTGTCAGAAAACTGGTGAAATTCAGCAGCTGTTCCTTGTGCAACTTGCTGTTGTTCATGAAAAGGAATAAAAGGATCGTCCTTTGATCCAAACTGTATTATCCATTGGGTGTTCTGTGTTATTTGTTGCCACTGCCATGGACGGTCATAATAACCTACAGTGAATAGCAATACAGATGGTCTGAGCTCTGCCACATATTCAATTTGTAAAATTACAGTCTAGTGCCTCCATTATGAGCACTGTATTAAATATGAGACCACCATTTTATTACAACCACTTTTTAGGTTCAGAAAAATAACATTCTTTTTCATGGCCCAATAGTGGTGACGTTAACAAAGATCCTCTCTAAGTGAATGGAAAAAACTATCAGTGTCACTGAGTTGTATTAGCCTTGAATCAAATGCTACAGAAATGTCAGGAATTTACTACTGGTGTATAAATATATTATTTTATTATAATATTATGGCTGGTTGCAAGCAGACAAGATGAGGCAAATTTTAAGTTCTGATTGGCTACCTGAGCAAGCAAGATGGGCCTACCTTGCCTGCTCAGGATTTCCCACATTTTCCTGTGAAAAAAAAAACAAAACAAAGCAAACTGGCCATATAATAAATGATTTACTGACCACACTTGTTTGGTCAAGATGGCTGGATATTGGCCTTGTTCTTTTTTGCATTCTTATTGACCTGAATTACATCTCAGTCAACAGAAATGCAAAAAAGAACAACAGATACAGCCATCTTGACCTCACACTTGGTCAATAATGCACATATATTATACAACACCATGAGCTCTTACCACTAGCTTTTTCATTTTGATCTCCCTGGTCAGTTACACAAGCAGACACCAGAACTAGGCCATGAACAGAATGTTTTTCAGCATACCTGTGAGAAAGTAAGGTCAGAATTTATGATCAGTACAGGATTGATCCCAACTATCATTCATAAGTTAATAGCAAAAATACTTGTAAAGTAGATTACTGCAGTCTGTATACTATTTTGTTGTATGGCTGTGTGTCACAAGGACTGGGAACTACCGAATTCACGAATTTGATTGGCTGAAACCGATATTGAAAGTAGTCTAGATTTCCCCATCTAGACTGGCATCTAGACCGGTTACAATTTGCGGCAAAAAGTTGCAAACTAAAACGAAAAAATATTGACTATTTTCTTCTAACGATATTTATTTATGAAAGTGCCAAAAAGCCTGATGAGAAAAAGAATAGAGGATGACCTAGTCTTGGCAGAATTAAGTTTGCCCCATTGCCATTTGCAAGGAAGACATCAGCTAGTGCAAACCAGTTACATTAAACAAATGAATTTGTTCTTGTTTGTCTCACTGTGTTCGGTCTGTACTGACTCTTTCGGTCAAGATTCTCCCATACAGACCTCTTACTCAGTAAATAAGAACTAAATATAGCCTTTCTTTATCGCAATTAATGCTAAAGGTTTATGTTTACAGTAAGGAAAATACAATCATAAAATCTACTTTGTACAGGTATAGAAATTGGTAACCAATGTTTCTCGATGGTTACAACATTGATGTACAGTAAAATAAAAATAATGTAGACCCAAATATTAAAATCTGCTTGTCATCTGTAAAATCAGTAATTCAACTAGCCTTACCAGCATGGTAAAATTATGTAAAAAAATACTGTTTGGACAGTTAACAAAAAGGTGGTCATATAAACAAGGTTACAAAATAAATAAAAGACAGGGCTTCTGCCCAGGATGGCTTTTATTACAGCAAAGTGATCATACACATAAGATACAACAAGGTCTCGAAGGGTATTCCTGGGATCCGGGATTTGATCAAAATATAGTGTGGGATTTGGAAAAATGCAAAATTTATTGATGGCTTTGGGAATTGATTGCTCTCAGGGAGGTGGGATTCCCCAAAAATTTTGCACAAGGTATGTGATTTTTTTGCCTGCCTGTCAGGAAATCTTCATGACCCAAAATAGACATACCAGCAGCGAAAGCGAATCAGCCAGGTGAACACTAATCAAAAGTGCAGGATTCTCGTGAAAAAGAAGCAGGAATGCAGGATTAGGAGCCCCCTTCCATACCCTGACATAACTCCACAGTTCTTAAATGCTAGATAGGCAGCTAATACCCCACCTCATGGCAGCTTCAGCGCCAGAACTGTGTCCTACAATCACTGTGTTTTCATCGCATTTAAGTTCATTCTCCATGAATGGGATCCATATTGTTTCACGTGCCACCACTGATAAAGTAAAAAGTGCAAAAACTAGACTGCCATACCACTTAAATTATATGTGAATCATTGAATAAAAAAAGGATGTGTGCTGTTTAGCCTTCTTGTACCAAGGATGCTAATGTAAAACATAGTGGTAGTGGCCGACTATTTTATGATTACTCCCAAATCTTATCTGACATGCCAGAAATGAGTTTTTAACCCTTTTTAAAAAGCCAAAATATCAAGACGCAAACTCTTGGAAGTGGTCCAAATACATAACATCAAGTAAAATGTAAGGAGAATCTACTCATGTATTGGCCCAGGCCATCATTGCTGATCATTTCTGATATTCTATTTGCTGTCCACATTATGAATTATGGTATATTGATGTCACCAGGGGAAACAAATACTGATCACTATTAAGGCTTATATTATGCACCAGTTGCACCCCAACCCGGAAATAGTGGGGACATTAGCGGGACAACATCCAACGTGTGACATTTCAAACTGTCCTGGTACCCAAGGTCTTGGATGAGATGTGCTTCTTTGTTACCGAAAGCAGGGAATTTCTCTGCTGGATGATGGGGGTCTAGAACCATGTCACGAAGAGACTGGAACCAAACCAAAATG
This sequence comes from Ricordea florida, assembly GCA_949710005.1. Lineage (NCBI taxonomy): Eukaryota > Metazoa > Cnidaria > Anthozoa > Corallimorpharia > Ricordeidae > Ricordea > Ricordea florida. The sequence continues at coordinate 1,982,044 of OX453273.1, forward strand.
GCAGAGAAAAATGTTGTTAGTGATATTTTTGACCACATTCATAAAGATGTTCACTGGTAGGTGGGGACAAGCAAAGACATTGGAATGAAATGTTGCCCTGGGGGCAGGAACATTGGCCCACTGTCTCTAGTCCTTTTGTCCAATTTTCCTATCTTTTTCCGGGTTGAGGGGGGTGGGGGCGCAGTGATTTACACTGACTGGTGCATTGAGGGTTAACATTCCTGTAGCGCCATGGTTACTGTAGTGAGAAGCAACATTTTGATCTAACTATATTCTGAACTGCAATTTTATCATACCAGGGTCGGGCATGTTTTCCAAGACACACTCAATGTGTTTCTGAAATTCAAAACACAATGATATTAACTTGTCAACGTTTCTGTCCGACAAAACCTTGAACAAAGCGACAATTAAACCGTCTTGATGTGGTTATTTGTACCTCTTGGAGTTTGTTTCGAAGCCACTCGTACCAGTTACAGTGTTCCACATCACCTCCGCCATTGCCAGGTATGATAACAACTCTTTTCTTCATTTTCGGATCAACTTAATAGTTATATTTTTATCGTTGGGTGTGCCGACTCAATTGGTTCTGCACGCATTTTGCTTGGCGGCTGCCATTTTCTCTGTAGCCGCGGAGCGAAGGATTTGATGGAAGGGGAGGGCTGGTAGAAGAGCGTAGATCATCTAAAGCCCCACCCTACTACCCCATAGCTGTCGAAGCCTACGACGTTTGCACTCGGACCGTACGTGTCATGAACGAGAAGTAGGTACTTTATTGCATCAGCCTGCCTAAATGATGCCAAATCCCAAAACAAAAACTGTTCACGTCAAAAAGGAATTCTAAAACAGTGAAAATGTATTAAATTCTTCTATACCTTGAAAACAAATTCTTGACGTCCAAAGGCAACGAAAATTTTACTTTGCCACGATGAAAATTCCCCCTGTAAATTTTAAAATTGTTAGACCAGAAAGATGGTAAGGGACCGATCGTTTATTACGTCCCAGGGGGGGGCGGTGGTTTTGGAGCGGGGGGGGTACAATTTTAAAACAAGCTCCTTTTTGGGGGGTAAATTTTTCTCTGGTAAGAAATATGAGGGGGGTCAAATTTTATGACACAGCAACAGCAGTCTAGGGAATTTGACGTCAGTGATCTATCCTCGATCCCGTGGTTGGGGAAAAGGAAAGAATTTGACGCGATTTCAGGTCCCGAGGAAAGGGTTGTTGGACATGGTCACGCAAGAGCCTGGAACCTAGCTCTCAATCCGCCATCTTGGAAATTACTCAGAAGGCTCAGTTTGTGCTCGATCTTTACGCGGTCTTTCAATTGGTATATTTGAAAAAAAGATCGAAAATGCCCCTCTACGAAGCCTGGGATGTAAAACGGGAGACGAGAAAGGCCGTAGTAGCAGGTGAACATTTTGTTGTTTGATATCAGAAATTTAATCTGACATCATGATGATAAACGAGATATTAAATGAAAAAAGATAAAAAATCTGTCTACGGAAGGACGGAGAGAATTATGGCCTCCTCAGGAGGGGGGTACATTTTTCAAACAAGAATTGGGAAGGGGGGTATAATTTTTACCACAAAATATTTTTGGGGGGTTCAGTTTTGAAGCACTACACTTTTCTGAAACCCCCCCCCCCCACCCCCCGGGACGTAATAAACGATGGGTCCCTAAGAATCGCTGGACAATGAAATATTTCAAACATGGCGGTGTTTTCTACCTCGTGATCTTTCTAGTGTTAAATTAACAGTCAAATATATAGTTGAGCGTCAAATTTTAACCCTGAACTCTTTTTGTTTTAATGTTTAGAGGCCCAAAAAAATTTCAAGTCAAACCAAGCATTGTGAAGACTATGATAATCACATTGCTTGCTTTTATTTTTGTTTTTTTTGTTCACATAGAAAAACCGACGTAGAATTGCACGAACGATTCCATCCATTTTTTACGTTGAAAATTGGAGAGCCGTCTTTACTTCAGTTTTTCAAGCTAATCCTGAAGCTAATTTAGACCAAGGAAGCTTTGTTATTAGAGTTATACCTTCTCATTTCATGTAACCATCCTACGTTTGATTTTATTTGCTATTGTATTATGTGCAGTAAATAAACAAAATGAATATGAGAGTCTGAAATCGTAAACTTTTACGCGCAGAGAATCTCTTGGAAATTCAGATAAGTCATAAAGGGTTGGCTTCGAGTCAGATGGCCGAATAACCATGGCGTAACACTGCACAGAAGTTGTCAGTTACTGACTGTTTGGTTGAGCAACTCCTCCCTGGGAAATGCTACTGTAAAGAAGCCGATTTTAGCCTCGATCAGCACGAAACTGCTGCCTGATATTGCCTCAAGTTTAAATATTAGCGTTTGAAAGTTTGTAATATAGTTTTATGATGCAAGTAACACCGTAAAGTTTCCTATATAACTCCGCTATTTTGAAGTCAAAGCTTAACACGATGGCTTCGCGATAAAGAAACTTCGATTCGTCTGAAAAGCTCTAGGTTGTAGAAATCAGAGCAATATTATGTTTCATCTTCATCCATTAGAAAGAAAGATTTTAGCTGTCACAAAGAGTTAAAACGAGCTTTCAAGAGTTCCACCTCTTTAATTATTTAAAAACTAATTGTTTGTACACGGTATTGCCCATTAACCTGAACGTATTACTCGTCACTCACAGATTACCTGTCACCGCTGCGACTAGTAAAAATATTTTCAGCCTTGTTTTTTACCTGTCGTTTATTACGTTGTATTTACGTCAAAGAATTGTGAAAAATGACTTTTTTTTTCATTTGTGCAAATAATGTAAAAATCCACTGCTGAGAGTATTACATTTACTATGCATGCAAAAACTGACAGTGTGAATAAACCGCAAACAGGTCACTTACACCGAACGTTATCAACGTACCCGGTTGATGTAAAGCTTTAACGGAACATCATTAGGTTGATGAAAGGATTTGTCGGAACAAAGGAACTGTCGGAATGGATCTTCGGACCCTCCCCTCAACCGGACTTGTCTATATTACAAGGGTTTTATTAGTGTAATCATATAGACAAGTCCGGTTGAGGGGAGGGTCCGAAGATCCATTCCGACAGTTCCTTTGTTAACAAGTATTTGAAAATCAGAGAAAGATTCACCTTTGGTGCCTGGAATGTAAGAACACTTCTGGATCACACAGAATCGAGTGTGCATCTAGAGCGCATATAGACAAGTCCGGTTGAGGGGAGGGTCCGAAGATCCATTCCGACAGTTCCTTTGTTAATAAGTATTTGAAAATCAGAGAAAGATTCACCTTTGGTGCCTGGAATGTAAGAACACTTCTGGATCACACAGAATCGAGTGTGCATCTAGAGCGCAGTACTGCCGTTGTTGGCAGAGAACTTGAGAGATACAACATCGATATCGCTGCTCTTTCAGAGACCTGTTTCAGCGAGGAAGGTCAGGTTTGTGAAAAGGGCGCTGGATATACCTTTTTTTGGAAAGGAAAGCCAGCGGGCGTGAAGAGAGAAGGAGGTGTTGGTTTTGCAGTACGTAATGCTATTGTCAAGAACATAGAGCATCCAGAGGGCATCAGCGATCGCATAATGTATCTGAGGGTTCCGTTGGCAGGTGGACGTTTTATGTCAGTTATATCGGTGTACGCCCCTACCTTAACAAGCAGTGACGAAGTCATCATGTCATTTTATCACGATCTACGGAACTGTATCAACTCCATTGCTCATGCAGAAAAGATTGTCCTTTTAGGGGACTTTAATGCTCGTGTTGGTTGTGATGATGATACTTGGGACGCTCTTGGCAAATTCGGTATTGGTAAAATGAATTCCAGTGGTCTGCTGCTTCTTCAGCTGTGTACGGAGTTGGATTTAGCCATCTGCAACACCTTTTTCCATCATAAAGTGATTCATAAAATAACATGGACTCATCCACGTTCGAAACGAGGACACATCTTAGATTATATCATCACCCGAAAACGAGATCTACAAGATGTCTGTGATGTCAGGGTTATGCGAGGTGCAGAATGTGGCACTGATCATATGTTAGTCCGAGGGAAAATGAAGCTAAGGATTAAGAAGAAGCTCAGGAATTGCGGCACTCAAGTCCCTCGACGTATTGATGTCTCCAATTTACAAGATCGTAACACATCCGTTGACCTGAGAGTTGCTCTCGAGGGAATCCATTTCGATGGCACTTGGGATAATTTCAAGTCGGAGGTGTACAGGGTTGGCGTTGATGTCCTTGGTTTCAAAAGAACAAAGCATCAGGACTGGTTTGACGAGAATGATGCTGCGATCACTGAGCTTCTAGAAGAAAAGACCAGATTACATAAGAGGTTCCTTGCTTCTGATGATTCATCCCGGAATGCTGCGGAGAAAGCCTTCAAGGACGCTAAATCAAAGTTACAACGTGAAATTCGGCAAATGAAGAATCGTTGGTGGGCCAGTGTCTCGATAAAAATGCAGAACGCTTATGATGCTAAAGATTCAAGATCTCTCTATAGCATTATCCGAAAAGTGTTTGGTCCTCAACCATCCTCCGTGGTACCTTTGAAATCCAAAGACGGCTCAACCCTTATCAAAGATACTGAAGGGATACTGAGCCGCTGGCAGGAATACTTCACAGATCTCTTTTGTAACCCGTCTGTATTTAATGAAGATGTGATCTCTGGCCTACAGCAGAAGGAAATTTTAGTTGAAATGATGGTTGTTCCGAGTCTAGCTGAGGTGACGTCCGCCATTGATAAAGTGAACAGAGGCAAAGCTCCAGGATCGGATGGAATCCCCGTAGAACTGCTGCAGTCCGGTGGTGACAACGTTACCTCTACAATTCACAAATTAATCCTGACTGTTTGGCAGGGAGAATCGGCCCCACAGGACTGGGTAGATGCAATCTTACTTTCTCTCTTCAAGGGCAAGGGTTCAAAAAGTGAATGCGGCGACTACCGCGGGATCAGTCTATTGGAGGCAGTGGGAAAAGTTCTGGCAAGACTACTATTGAATAGGCTGTTAAAATGGGTCTGCCCTTCTGTCATTCCAGATAGCCAATGCGGTTTCAGATCTGGACGCGGGACTACTGATATGATATTCTCCGTTCGTCAACTCATGGAGAAATGTGTAGAACAGCAAGTACCTTTGTTCCAAGTATTCGTAGATCTCACCAAAGCTTTCGATTCTATCAACCGCAGTGCCCTTTGGACTGTTTTACTGAAACTCGGTTGCCCTCCGGAGTTTGTCGACATCATCAAACAGTTACACCGCAACATGTGTGCCAGGGTCTGTGTCAATGGGAAACTGTCAGCTTCGATTCCTGTTGAAAATGGTGTGAAACAAGGCGATATCTTGGCACCAACCCTGTTCTCGATTTATTTTGCTGTAATGTTTGAATTTGCATTTCATGAGTGCGAGGTTGGGGCATTCATCCGCTTCAGGACCTCCGGCAAGGTTTTTAACCTTCGCCGTCTGAACTGTAAGTCGAAAACCTTTCAAACCCTTCTCCGTGAGTTCTTGTATGCAGATGATGCGGTTTTGGTTGCGCACACGAGGGAGGATATGCAATTCATAATGGATGTCTTCTCTAAGGCCTGTACCGCCTTTGGCCTCACCATAAGTATAAAGAAGACCAAAGTTATGTATACACCTTGTCCTGGAGAAGCGTATGTAGAACCTGTCATCTTGTGTGATGGAATACAGCTGGGAGTAGTGGACAACTTTGTATATCTGGGGAGTAAACTTAGCAGAGATGGCTCTCTTGATGCGGAGATTAACAACAGAATAGCTAAAGCAAGTGCTGCGTATGGCAAACTGGAGAAACGAGTATGGTCAGATCACAGTATTACTGTCAACACTAAACTTGGTGTCTACAATGCATGTGTTTTATCGTGTCTGCTGTATGGCTCTGAAACGTGGACAACCTACAGGCGTCACATCAAACGCTTGGAGAGATTCCACCAGAATTGTCTTCGGGGTATCATGAAGATTCACTGGTCCTCGTTTACGCCGGATACTGCTGTGCTGGAAAGAGCTGGCACGTTTAGCATCGAAAAGAGGATCATTCTTAACCAGTTGCGATGGACTGGACACGTGGTGAGAATGGATGATCCTCGAATCCCCAAACAACTGTTCTACGGAGAGCTTCTGGTTGGTAAAAGGCCGCAGCACAAACCAAGGAAACGTTTCAAGGACGTCGTTAAGTCCAATCTCAAAGCCATCGAGATTGATGTAAGCTCCTGGGAGAACTTGGCAGCCAACCGCCTTTCCTGGAGGCAAGCCATAAACACCGGCTGTCATCTGTTCGAACAAAAGAGAGTTGAACATGCAGCGTTGAAAAGGGCACTCAGGAAGCAGGACTATAGTGCTGTACCAGCCGATATTCTGGAAGGCCTAAAGTGTGACATTTGCTCGCGTCTTTTTCTTTCTAAATCCGGCCTGCTGAGCCATTTAAGAGCTCATGCGAGAAGAGCTGAAGTTTCAAACCTTTAAGAAGTGGCCACCCTTTGTCAAGAGGAGGCAATCATATCATATATCGCTAAAAGTGATTTTTGAAGAGAGAATTGCAAGTTTCATTTGAATTGTCACAAATAAATCCTTTTATAATCGCTATAATTATAACCCAGACTATTACCCTTGAAGAAACAACATTGCATGATTGTATTATAAACATCGACACCAATTATCACAATACAGTCGATGCATCCTCTCGACTTCGACTAAAATCACATGCAATCCAATTCAATGTCCGTCTTTTTTTCTCTTCTTCTTTCTTCCATCCTTTACTGAGCTCAGCAAATCTAGAAATTGTGTTTGAACGTTTTCTTCAAAGAATTCTTGTTCTTTGTCTTTGGTCTGGAAAGTCTTTGGCTTTGCTGTGACTTCTTGTTGCAAGTTAAACTGAGCATCTTCAAACTCCTGTAAAGCTGCTTGAAATTCGCGATAACTTTGGCTGTTTTTACTGGCCTCCTTTCCCTTGAGTTGGCTTTCTTTCTTCCGCGGTTTATCCACTTTCAAATCAATAAACTTCCCGTTGTCTAACACAATAACACCATCTTCAATCTTGATTTCAGACAAAGACGACAATTTGCCCATCTTGCGTCGAGTACTGATACTGTCTTTGTGGACGATTTTTTTCTTTGGACGTTCTGTAGTCACCGCTCTAACGTCTACATCGTCTTTCTGAAGGCTATTCCCGCTTCCACTTGCTGTTGACTTTTTAAGTGCAGCTGAATGACAGCGAGTCAACAGAGGAACGGAGTGAGCACGCACCATTATGGACGGCAGCTTGGGTACTTCTACTCTTATCAAATCATTCACAGAACTTGATGGACAGCTATTCATTCGACTTCGATAACGACGAATTCTTGATTGAGATGATAATACTTGCAGGCCATCAAAACTTTCCTCTCTTGCTGTATCTCGAGTTTTTGGCTGCAAAATTCGTGTTCCCCATCTGGCGTTGCGGTAGGAAGCATTCAAGCAGGGCGAGCTATTCCACTTGTTTGCATTGAGGACAACATTCTCTGGGAGAATTTTTTCCTCAGTTATTGAGTTATGGTTCCTGTCTTTCAAATTATAATCCCTCACAATACCGAGAGGGAAAATTGTACGCTGTCGGCTGCACGACAGAGTTTCTTGGTTCGGTTTTCTCGAGGGGAGTTCTTCGAAGTTTTCAACTTTAGGTGAAGAGGTTGAAACAAAGTTGCAAGTCCTTCTTTGTCCGGACATCCAGGCCATTCGTGGTTTGCGCTCAATTTCAGTGAGACGGTTGATTGGGGGTCAATCGACAAATAAAACAAAAAATTCAAGAACGATGGAACATACGCTGGCCAAAACTATCTCAGGTCTGGTAACACATAACCTATTTCAGTCTCACCTCTGCTTAGCGCAACAATGTATGAAGCAAAAATTGTTCAAACTACTCGCCCACGGAAATCCGTATTTGCAATATCTGCCGGCTCCCAGCTGATTGTAAACAGTAAGCAAAAATTACATGCTTTTGTTTTGGTCTTCGTCGTAGAACCTGAGCGAGTTAACAACTGCGCTGTTTATGGTGACAGTATCATTCTTCTTAAAGTTATCTTTGGTAACCACGACAGGTGAAATCTATTTATAAATTCGCATGTTGGCTTAAGCATTTCTCGTTATAACATAGACAAAACTTAAGGAATGACCTCTAGAAGTAAAAATTTATATCAATGTAGCAAACAGTTTCTCGAACTTTTCGCCTAAGGAAACTTTTGATGGGCTTTGCACTATTCAGGAGAATTAAATGCTTTCGCCAAAAATTGGCTCGCTGTTACACAACGTCGTTAGGTCTCGATTTTAATAGTGCCCATGAAACGACAGAATTAATTGGACACTTGCGTTCCAAAGCAGAGGTTTCGTTTTGTATCCATTATTCCAGATAGGCTTAATACCAAGAATTTAGTGTTTAACCAAAGTCCATCGAACCCGACTAAATGTCTGCAATGAGGACAACAGATTGTGCTTGGGCATAGTTTGTTTAGTATCAATGAACTAAGGTTAGTTCAATATTCATTCTTAAAGAGGAACTTAAAAGCTAAATATCCTGAACCGAAAAAGTCCGGTTTCTTGAAAGACCCGAAAACGTTTCAGGCACGGAAAGCTTATCGCAACATGGTAGACGTCTTGCACCTGGCACAGCATGAATTATTACGCCATAAGTTACGGTTCTTTCGAGAGTAAAAGCATGGATTATGGTTTTCGAAATAGGAGACGACACAGCGGAGTTCAAACGCGATTTGCTTACCATCTTTTCCTCAAAATAAAACAGTGAACTAAACTTTAACATCCTATCAAAAACATCCTGATAATTACCTTAGATTGCAAGTGATAATAAAAACGTACTTGTTAAGTCAAATTCACGAGAAATGGAGTTCCCAACTTCACTAAACTGGTAACTATATCCCTATGACAGACTTTCAAGGGTTGTCATTTGCTGGTTGCAGGAACAACTGACAACAAACATTTTTCCTCAAACAAGTACTAATTACTCAAGTTAATTATGGGTTGGTAAAGACCCAACACCTCGACTATTTATGTCTTTTTTCTTTTCTTTTCTTTCCTTTTCATTATCCTCTGCCGCTTCGGACTTCTCACAATCGCCATGCGCGGAATTTCGATGCCTTGATGAGACAGCTTGTGCGTTTTGCAGACTCAGTTTCCATCTAGCCTAATTTAAAGTCTCAATTTATTTCAAAACATTCAGCTAAAAAATCTCAACAGAGATATATTTCATAAATTATCCATCAGGACAGAGAAAGCTGTTAATTCTATGAAAAACAGCACTTAGTTTTCCTCGTACTTCACTCGCACAAGTCTGTAGCTTATTTACTGTATGGTGTCTTTAAAACTTATCTTGGCGCTCTTCGCAAACTTTTCGCCTCACAGCCTGACGTCACATCTCCAGGGCACACCCTATTAGGAGGTGAAGAAATCCTGCAGTCATTTGTTAGGGGAAAGGAGGAATAAATCATTTCGCACTTCACCACCCGAGTGGTTTGCAGTTTGACATAAATTCTTATTCTTCCTCTAAAATTTTCTGTGCCTTGATTCTCGTAAGAATAATAAGAGCTCTTTTCTTCACATTGTCATTTTCGTGGTTCGTCAGTGCTTCCATCGCTTTACTGAACCCTGCAACTTGCAAGTCACGCCGGAAATACTCTATCGAACAAAAACATCACATATTACTCCGCAGTTCAAATGTATGGTCTTTCATATATGTTCACTTGCATTCTTCTCCATCTACGGGTATATTACGAACTCACAACATGACCAGCTCCCAGTTGGCTTGATAGCTCAGTTGGTAGAGCACTGCACCGGTATCGCAGAGGTCATGGGTTCGAATCCCGTTCAGGCCTGGATTTTTTTCAGGCTTTAATTTCACAGCTGCTTAAGTTGTGTACATAACTGCGATGATCAATCAATATCATTACATGTTACTCCGCAGTTCAAATATATGGTCTTTCATATGTTCACTTGCAAAAACAAGATCTATAGTTTAGACAACAACAGCGTTACTGTGTGACACCTGAGGTCACGTAAGATAAGGCTACCTTACGAGACGAATATACTTTTGTAAATAAACGTGACAGATGAATTGTTCAGCACAGGCTAACACGGACGCTCTACCGCTGAGCTATACGAGACTCGTGGGAGCAAGACAATTTTTAACTAAAAATTGGGATAATCAAACAAATTGATAAACTAAGTTATACCACCATAAGGTAAAAGGGACGTGCTGACGTTTCGAGTGTTAGCCCTCCGTCATTCGCTCGGAAACATCAGCACCTCCCGTTTACTTTAGAGTGGTATAACTTTCCCCAATGACACAGCACCCGTTTCTATATAAACTATCCCCACATTACCATTTAAACTAGGTTTATTGGACAAACATCCTACATACGGCTAGGATTCAGAATGTACTCAAGTTAACCTGTGACAATGCCAGCAAATACACCTTTCACAATTTCTCCAAGAACGAAATTTACCATATTCATTACTTAACTAAAGGAATAAAGTGCGCCGAGTGCATTGTTGAGTTATATAGGCACGCACTTCTCGAGTGTTCTTAAAAATTCTCAATTGCTTATATAACTCAACAACGCACGAGGTACAAGTTTTTTATTCCTTTTATAAAATGCCCAATTAACGAACGTTTGTTTTGCCAAGGGAGTAGAGAGTGTGCAAGAGAATCGAAAGCCCGCTAGATTTATAACGTTCATATTCTTGGCTAAAATTAATGTAAGGCGATTAATAAAATGGGAAGTCGTTCTTCGAAATGATATCGGCGAAAAATAAAAGCATTACTATTGAGCTTGCACAAGAAGATTTGTGAGTGACGTAGCATGCGTGCATATGTTATACTATAATGCACGCACGTGACGTAGGCCACGTGTGTTATGGTGTTATAATGCACTCTTCTTGATGAAAAAACCTCAAGAACAGCCAAATCCGCTGACGGACGGGATTTGAACACCCGTAGACTAAATCCCCCCCCCCTAGCAGATATGGACCAGGGGAGGGGATCTAAATTAGAGGACTCCAAATTTCATTAGTCACCAGTGGAAATCTCGTTTTGTACTTGTGCTAAAATGACAATGCTCTCTCCGGCTCAATGAATGTGTGTTGCCTTGAACTTTACACCACGGTACATGAGTGACATTTGAAAGTGACCAAACCTGTGATGTAGCTGCCAAAACGTATTTATTATTATTATTATTATTATTGATATTATTATTGTTATTATTATTATTATTATTATTATTATTATTATTTTATCGAGTAAAAGCCGTTACTCGCCATACTGATGAGCGCGCCACACATGCAATCTAAACAGGTGAACCCGCTGTACCGCCCGTTAGCAGACTATAACTGTAGAGTTTTCACACCTCTCAACGAAAAAGACTCCAGAACAGCCATGGAATTGTAGCAGGTTTGCGGATTCGTCCCTTGTGTTTTTATTATCTTCACTAACGTCTGAATGACACCAGAGTCTCGAAACATTGGATAGAACTCAGCTTCAAAGAAAGAAAAAGCAACAGAAATATTAGACCAGTGAAATCTCCAATTACGTTTCCAATCGTAATACAAATATGAATTGTTCTATATATGCTCAAGTTGCTGATATCACTTCTAACACAGGCATATATCAAATCACTGTTCACTTACTTCCAGCGTGAGTGATTGCAGCAATATCGTCGAGATCACGGGTTTGAATATCGTTCCGGTCTGTCCTTTTTTCAGGCTTAAGGACCGTTCATTTTTTGAGGGAGGAAGGGGGGTGCTGGTGTGATTCGAGAAGCACCATTAAAAATTTTACGACCCCACTCAGCTTGCCAATTTTTCACATGACCCCCCCCCCCAATCAAAAGAAAGAGAAGTCAAAGGACATTATGTCATAAAAGTATTACTAGCATATTTTACGTGACCCCCTTTCACTAATTTTTTCGCATGACCCCCCCCCCAATCCCACCAGCCTCCCCTCCCTCGTAAAAAGTGAACGGACCCTTGATCGTAATTGGTAAAAATTGCGTCGATACTGCGAGGGTCAAATGTCCAATAGCGTTTGCACAAATAATTTGAAAATCTATCAAACCTCGAACATTTGCATCTGCTTGAGAAAAAACAAAGACGTAATTCTCTTTTCCTCTTTACAAAGGTGAAACACAACAACAATAAGTGGCACGCAACGCAAACGCGCAATTTATGACTGAACCGAGGAGTCTCAGTAGTTGTTTGTCGAGCGCCAATAACATCACGGCTCAACCAACCAATCGCAACGCCGAAGAGAGACATTTAAACCACCACATAACAACACGTACACCTCTTGACTCTGATGACGACCTCCGCTCAGGTCGGCGAAACGTCAGGCAACATCAACATTTCTTTTCAGAATTACCTACAGCCGGACAATCTAACTCCACAAACGATGAGCGAGACTCCTTGCTTCAAAGCATTCACAGTTTTGTTGCGATGTAATATTATCGTAGAATATTGAACTTCTTACCTTCAAGTGTTGATGACATAGTCGCTAGTCCAATCAGAGCCTCATTCTGCATGATGTCATGATGGCAACTCACCATGGCAACAATGGGCGCCAGCCCCCCGCATTTCATAATTTTCTGTGAGACTTCTAACATGGCAGAAAGAGGTAAAATGACAATCTCTTTTCATTCATTTACAGTTTGTTCAGCACTATTACATGCAGTCAACTCAAACGCACAAAACAAGCATTGAGTAAAACTGGAGTAGGAAACCGATCCATTGAAAAAAAAAACAAACAAAAACGTCAGTGTTAGGGGTTTAGAAGCTCGTCTTCCCTGATTTGATTTTTAATACTAATTAATCAATGCTTCCAATACCAATTGAGGCACAGCAGTGTAGTGGTTAGCGTGTCAGACTTCCGAGCAGGGGGTTTGGAGTTCGAGCCCTGGTGCTGACACTGTGTTGTTTCCTTAGACAAGAAACTTTACTCCACACTGTCTCTCTCCACCCAGGTGTATAAATGGGTACAAGCGATACAATGCTGGGGGTGACCCTGCGATGGACTAGCATCCCATCCAGGGGGGAGGAGGTAATATTCCCAGGTGCTTCATTCTATTGAAACCAGGGGGCCTCCTGTTCATCGTGTGCGCCTTTACCTACCTTACCTCAAATTACGATTAAACATGACAAAATCCTGACGAGATGATTTAATTGAAGAGAAAATCCTTTTTATTCAAACATTGTTTCAGTTAAAATTAGACATTTATTTAGTAATTATTTCTGGAGGGGGAAGAGAAACAAGGGCGCTTTCTTTAAAGTTTAACAAATAAAGCCGCGGGTGCACTCGGCATCATATTTTGGGTAATACATTCATGTCCTATATACAATAAACAATTAACGCATTGTAACTCTTCTGCTTTTCAAGATATCTTGCTGAAAAAAAATTAATGTTAACAAAGCATCAAGTAAGAAACAACGTGGAGAAGTATAAGATTTTTTGCTGCAAATGTTTTCGATTAATTATCGATTGAAAACTGAAACAGGTCTGGAAGAACGGCTCCAAAATATAGGATATGAATGTATTACCATATTTTGCCCCCACCCTTCCACCATGTCCTAGGTTGGCAGCCATTCTTTAGGCTTTGTAGCGCACAAGCCCGAGCCAATCACAAGGGAAACCACCGCTATCATTAGTAACAGGCCCCCAGTAACTCTGAAGTGTTTGAGAACAAAGAAAATGACAAGGACGCAGCCGATGTTAGCTTACCTTTTGACTTGCCTTGTCTTGCAAGCAATGCAAGAATTCTGCTCGCTTCAGATTTAACACCTTCATGACCACTGGTCTCGCTACAGCGAACTATCGTCTTGAGTTGTTCGCTATTCTCTGAAATTTTATTGGCCACCATACCTGTCACGCGACGTCACGAAAGACAATCAGTCAGTGAAAAACAATTACTCTTCTCCTCTGATGAACTACAGTGTTCTCTCAAGGTGCCCTGCTGTTTTGTGCATTTAACACGTTTAACTGACCCATCTACAATCACTGCCTTGGCATAACTGACAAACATGTGTGAATTCAACCAACTGGGGTGGGGTGTGTCCTCTTACTGAACACCTGAGCAGCGTCAGCCACGGTGATTGTGCCTGCGTGCAATTAATAATGAGAAAAAATAACTGTTGTTGACGTCAACAGCAGTTCATTTCAAACTACTTCAACCACGGTGATCAAACTCGCCAAACATCTACTGAGATTAGGTGACTCCGAGGTTTAAACCACTGGGGCCGGTTTTTGTTGAGCCCGACTACTCGAACCAAGACCACCCTAACAAATTTTCATACGAATTATCCAATCACGATCGAGTATCTAAACAATAGAATCTGCTAAAATACACATAATTTGCTCTATAACTGTACAAAACATATCAAAACATATCAAGATTGAAAGAGAATAACCTTAGCCGGTAGAAATTCGCCAAAAATAAAAAATAGAGCTCAAAAGCCAGCAGCAATGAACAGCTGGCTTTTCAGCTCTTTTTTTCTATTATTTTTTTGATAGCAACAGGGTCTTAAGTTATCCTTTCTACCACTGACGCCTTAATGCGCGTACTTGTGGCTTTAACATACCCTTAATTATTACACTTTGACGTTGTCATCTTAAGCCATATCCCACAACCCTACCGTTATCCATCAAAATGAAATAGGTTCATTTATTCTATCGCTCATTGGTCAGTTTTGAAGCCTTCAGACACCAATGACCGGGCCTTACGGGTTGATGTTCAGACAAAATTGAATCATTCACTTACCAGGTCCCATTAAGAGCATGCGCAATGTTCCCAAAACTTTAAATTGTACAAAGGGGGACTGGGACGAGAGAAGAGGCAGGATGATGTTCAAACAGCCGCCTTCCACGAGGACAGCCTTGTTCACAGCTAAAAATACAACAAGCAGTCACTCAGCAAACAATTGTCATGTCATTCAAGAAATACAAAACGAGGTGCAATTTCACATACACTGATACAAACACCAGAGTAAGTATGTTCAAAGTTAATTCAAGCCCAAGCAGCATTTGAGAGTTTATATTAATGCTCACATGACTTTTGACTTTATGAATGAAGAACATTTCACGCTTTCGCTGCGCTCACTCGCGAAATATTCCTCGATACTTGAAGAAAAATGTCGTATCTCCGCGCGGCCATACAGTATCCTGTATCTTCTAATGTCAACACAATAATATTGACACGGTAGGTACCATACCTGGCATAGAGAGATTTTTCAAAGCACTGAACACTGCCAGTTGCTGTTTGGAGGCATTCTGAAAACACAGTCAAACATAATTTCACAGCCATAATTTCCCGGAGTTTGTTTCCCATGGAAAACATTTGACCACTTTCTAAACCAAACTGAACTGAAACCAATCGTAACCAGTTTGCACGCGTTTTCCCACGCTACACATTTGTTTTGAGTTGTGATCGGCCGGTGTGCATTTGTGGCGACTGTCCACAGTACTCAATTTAAATTTGGTATTACGACAGTCATTTGAATACCACTCTACAAAAACAGTACGAGGTTAAGACGGAGCTTAACTAAACCGTTGTCTAAATTTAATTTGATCTACTCTAAATTTCCGTCTCGTTCACACCACTCAAGAAATAAGAAATAAATACCAGCTCAATCAATACAGAGTTAATAGAGGGTAAACTGAATTTACTTCATTACCTTAATCACAAATCTACCATGACTGATAAGGCTGCCATAGGAAAACGCGTTTCTTTTTCTATTTCAGCGACGTTTTGAGCGCCCGTGCAATGATTTTAATATCAGTAGATTGTCCTCATCTTGTACAACGGCCATTTTTAAGAACTCTCCTTTAACTATCGAAGGCTGCACATTCTATACTCCGCAGACCGACTGATTCAGATAAAATTAGCAATCGATCCGTTAATCGCTTTAATTTCGAGAATTTCAATGTCTCCTTTTTCAGTTGTCCCCTCTTTCAGGTTGCTATTTCATATACTATTCTCATCCGCGAAGACAGTAAATACTGTTTACCGACCTTCACTGTGTGATAAGGCAAGGACGCCTTTCCACTAACCCTTAAAACATCAAAATATGAAAAAAATATTTACAGGAATCGACCGAGCGAAATTTCCTCCAACTACAGTCATTCGCTCATAGCTTCAGCAATTCACGTGTTAATGACAGTGTCTCGGCTCGGTATTCCAGTATTTCTTCCACTGTTTCTGCTCTTTCACCGTAGCCTCATTGTTTTCAACCATGAATTTCCAGTTACCAGTCAGTCACATGTGCAAAAAAGTCGCTGCAAAGTCGCTAAAATAGAAAAAGAAACGCGTTTTTTGCATGGCACTTGTGAGTCACCGTTTCGATTCCTTCCAATTTTACTTAAACCGCAGTTTGTTGGACAGCATTTAAATAACCGGCCCTAATATTTCTTGGTAATTGCTAATACTGATTTTGACCAAAAAGGAACTAAGACAATGACAATGAATGCTTAAAGTAATTTAGTTTGGACAACGGTTCAAAGAAATCTGAGAGACTAGTTTGGTATACCCTGGTGCCAAGGACAACATGTTTTCATAAAGAAATAATTACCTCTTTTCGTAAAGTTGCTGTCAGCAGCTGTAGAAGCTGTTTGTGCACTCCTAGTTCAACTAACTTGATACAGTGATCATCTGCAAACAAGAAAGTAAACTTAATTGATTCAAATGAAAAATCTGGTCGGGCAAATGTGGTTGCCTTCTAGCGGCAGAATAAAGTCAATGAAGCCGGCAATATACAGTATTCTAATCCAGTTAAACGGGAAATTTCAATTCAACTTGGGTTGTTGTTCAGCCATGTAAATGGTAAAGATTTGCCTTCAAATAAATATTGGCTTGGCATTTTCAGGTCCAACGAACTGCACTTCTGTCTGCCCGCTTCCCACTTGACTTGGGGAGCAGGGTTGGCGCAGTGGTGAGAGCGCTTGCTCGGCCTCGCAGTCATATGTCGGCTGAGTTTGTTGGTTCTCTACTCTGCTCCAAGAGATTTCTCCGAATAGTTTTCCCCTCTCCACACAAACCAACATTTGATTTGACTTGATTGCCCCCGCAGGGTTCCGGCCCAGAGGCCGGAACCCGAGGAGGCACCCTAATGTTCCCCGCGTAAATAAGAAGTATCGTATGGTCGTAGTGTTAGTCTGCGAAAATTTTCTCGATTTGACGAAAATAGGCGCGCACGGTGGTCCCGGTTAATTTTCAGCATGTGCGCCTGGCTCAGCAACCGCGCAAACTGGGTTTGGCAAGTTTGGCAACGAGTCGTCACGATTTCATTCCAAGCTTTCTTATTTCATTCCAAGCTATAATGTAAACCCATCCTAAACACGATATGTATGAGGATTTCCATTAACCCAAGAAACAAAGTGTGATAATTGACAAAACACAAACACAACAAGGAATTTGCACTCTCAAACGAAAACTACATTTCAAAGGTTCATAACAAATACATGGACAACCACATGCAGTTTTCATTCAGTTTTTACAAAGTCGGGGGCAGATTTAGTGACAACTATGACTAGTTTAATTTTTAAGAATATGATTTCATTTGATCCGATTTGTGCTTCACAGTGTCCCCAATAAGTACGTCAGTGTTAGATACAGTTGACACTCAGGTTCCCACGGTTGGCGGTTATATAAGGGTTAATCCAATAAACGACAACAAGAAGACTTTTCTCTAAGGAATTCGTTTCACTTTTCCACAAGAACCAAATCTGCTCTTTGGTGCATCTTTTTATTGACTGACAATATGATTGAATCATTAGAGCCATATCGTTGTGACATTTTATTTTTCATTCATTCATTCGCTCATTCATTCATTTATTTATTTATTTACTTATTTATTTATCTATTTATTTATTCATTTATTTATTTATCTATTTATCGTTCGTTATCGTTTTCACGGGTCAGCCTCCGCTGACCGCCCATTGCCGGATTAGCTTGCTAGTGGCAATTATATTATTTAAAGGTTAAAAGGTTGAAGGATGTTAACATCGTAAATGGAAAGTACTGTAGGCCACCCACTACAGAGTTACAAGAAAGGTGCACATTGCAGCCAGGTGGACGATCACCCATAGTTTGATGCTAAGCTGGTTTAAAATAACAAAAAAAGCACATTTTGATACTCCTGTGTCTTCTTTGGGGAAATTTACCGTAGTTTGGCCATGAGTATCGAAAAGACCTTTTTATTTTTGGGGGTTCAGTGAATTGCACCTTTGTAAGTTACATTCATTACTTCAAACCAGTGCAGCATCAAACAATGTCTGATAAACAATTTTGATTTTGTGGAACACACCTGTCCTGCCAAAATTTCCAAGTGCCAAAGCCCCTGAGACCTCAAGATGTGTATCACCAGATCCCAACCATGATATACACTCCTTCAAGACAATTCCATTACCATCGCCAAACAATGCACTCATACCTTCATCTGCAGATAATATTAAAAAAAAAAACAACAACAACAATACTTTCTCTTATTACATGACTGGTTCATCAAGTGGACATGATGAGGCAAATCTTGACTTCTGATTGGCTACCAGAGCAAGCAAGATGACCCTTATCTTGCCTGCTAGGGATTTCATGCATTGTCCCACACAAAAATGGGAATATACAGTAAGAAATCCTTTACTAACTAAGCTTGTTCAGTCAAGATATCTAATAAACTTGTTCATTCATTTTTGCATTATGTAATAACCAGGGTTCGTACACTTTTTTGTGGACAGAATTAACCCTTTAAC